>PITA01006217.1:0-102313 GCA_004023965.1 Spilogale gracilis
TGTGGTACATATATACAATGGAATACTATGCCTCCATCAGAAAGGATGAATATCCAACTTTTGTAGCAATATGGACTGGACTGGAAGAGATTATGCTGAGTGAAATAAGCCAAGTAGAGAAAGTCAAGTATCACATGGTTTCACTTACTTGCGGTGCATGAGGGGTAACCTAGAGGACAGTAGGAGAAGGAAAGTAAATGGGAACTAGGGTAATCCAGGGAGAGAAACGAAACAACAGAGACTTTGGACACATAAACAAACTGAGGGACTTGAAGGGAGGGGGTGGGGGGATGGGAGAGCCTGGTGGTGGGTACTGAGGGCACCTATTGTATGGAGCACTGGGTGTGGGGAATGGGGAATGAATCTTGGAACACTGGGGAAAAATTAAGTAACAATAAAAAAAATATATAGAAAAACAAATACTGTATGATCATATTTATATGTGGAGTCTAAACAAGCCAAACTCATAGAAACAATGAGGAGATTGGTGATTGCAGTGGCTGGAGGAGGGGAGAAATGAGATGTTTGTCATAGGGTACAAACTTCCAGTTTTAAGATGAATAGATTCTGGGGATCTAATATACAACATCTAATATGCAGATCTAATATACTGATCCTTGAAAAACACAGGTTGAACTATGTGGGTTCACTTATATGTGGATTTTTAAAAATAAATATGGTATAGCACTGTAAATGTATTTTCTCTTCCTTATTTTCTTTCTTTTTAAAAAATATTTTATTTATTTGACAAAAAGAAACACAGTGAGAGAGGGATCATAAGCAGTGGGAGTGAGAGAGGGAGAAGCAGGCTTCCCACTGAGCAGGCAGCCCGATGCGGGGCTTGATCCTGGAACTCCAGGGATCATGACCTGAGCTGATGACAGAGGCTTAACCACTGAGCCACCCAGGTGCCCCTCTTATTTTCTTTTTTAAGATTTATTTTTATTTGAGAGAGAGAGAGAGAGAGAGAGAGCACCCAAGTAGGGAGAGGGGCAGACTCCCACTGAGAACAGAGCCTGATGTGGGGCTCAATCTCAGGACTCCAAGACCATGATCTGAGCTGAAATCAAGAGTTGACCACTTAACCAACTGAACCACCCAAGTACTCCTCCTTATACTTTTCTTAATAACATTTTCTTTTCTCTAGCTTACTTTATTATAATAATACAGTATATAATACATTTAACATGTAAAACATGTTAACCCACCATGTTATCACTAAGGTTTCCAGTCAACAGTAGGCTGTTGGTACTTAAGTTTTGGGGAAGTCAAAAGTTAAATGTGGACTTCTGACTGTTCAGGGTGTTGGTATCCTAACCGCTGTTTTGTTCAAGAGTCAATTATAGTCAAAAATACTGTATTGTATACTTGAAAGTCACTAAAAGAGTAGATTCTAAATGTTCTCACCACCACCACCACAACAAAACAAAGAGTCATTAATTATTTGAGGGTATGCATGTGTTAGGTAACCTTATTGTGGTAACTATTTTGCAAAATATAATTATATGTTAATTATATATGTGTTAAATTTATACAATTATATATATATATATATATTTCAATAAAGCTGGAAAAATTAAGAACCACTTATTTGAATACTGTCACTGTAGACTCAGTGACAGTAGTGTCAGGATTCTTAAATATAATTTTCTTATATAAGCTCTTTAAAAATCTAATTTCTCAAAATCAGTTGAACAACAATTTGCTAGTTCCTGTTTCTACAGCATAGGAAAACTACAAATCCTTGCAGAGTCAGAAGAAATAACAATCTTTCAAAAAGTAAAATACAGCTTTATATTAACAGAACTCATCAAATAATTATAATTATTTAAATACAACAGAATGATAAAAATGGTCTTAATTGTCATTAAACAAACTAAAGGTTCTTCTTCTTTGTGTGAGAGAAAGAAAAGGAATATTTTTTTTAAACTGAACTACCTTGAGAGTAGGATATCATCTTAGTACTCTCAAACACAGAGCTATATTTCTTCAGGTAACCATATACTTTTCATCCAAACAGAGATATCTTATTTTTAAGAACATTTTTCATAGTGAAATAACCACTTGATCTTAGCCAAAAGGTCAAGAAGCAATGCACTAAAAATAATCAAAAATCATAAACCAGGATATATGGTCATCCTAATATTGCTCAATATATTAGAAAAATTAAATGAGTTTTTGTTATGGCTAAAAAAGAAATACTATTAGAAAGGTCAAGTAAATTATTAGAAATAAGTGTTTAGAGTTCTGAAGAAATATCAGACTAAAGGTGTAATTTTAGGAGTCCTTTCTATGGTATAGAAAAAAATGGGAGCTTTTAGATAATTTGTAAAACCTTAGGGTTGAGATCATCAAGGAAATGAGGGTAAATGAAGAAGAGAAGACCAATAACTGACTGTAGAGGCTCTCCAGTGATTATTAGTGAGATAAATGATGAGATGCCAGTAAAGAAGAAGTAAACAATGAGGTTAAAAGGATGTACTCCTGAAGCCAAGTGAAAGAGTGATTCATGGAGGAAAGGGTAATTATGTCACATAAAATGAAAACTGAGAATGGACCATTTAATGTAGCAATGTAGTACCTGCTAGTGACCTTGACAGGCATTGTTTCAATGGAGTGAAGGTAACAAATGCCTGAATAGAGGAAGTTCAAGGAAGAATGGGAGGAGTAGAAGTAGAGAGGAAATGTTGATAACTCTTTCAAAGAGATTTAAAGTGGGGGAGAAAAGGGCACCTGGCTGGACCAGTTAGCAGAGCATGTAACTTTTGATTTTGGGATAGTAAATTTCAGTTCCACGTTAGGTGTAGAGATTACTTAAAAATAAAATCTTAAAAAATAGATAAATAAGGAGAGGGGGACAAGATGGCGAAGAAGTAGGAGACACTGTTTCAATGGGTCCCCTGAAGTGAGCTAAATATCTACCAGAACACTATGAAAACCCATGAAATCAGCCTGAGATGTAAGACTACACACTTCTGGATCTCTACGGAGGCAGAAGAGCATCAGTGAAGAGGTAAAGCAGAGCAGGAGCCCTCGGACTGATTTTGGAGAAGAAACAGAAGGGGGAGGGAGCCACCAGAAGCAACTCATTGGAAAGTAATACCCCACTACGAAAGTGCCTGTTCTTGGGGACCAGCATCAACTTGGAGTCTGATTAAAAGCACTCAAAAACAAAGCGTCTTATGGAGAAACTGGTGGAATCAGACAGCCACAGGCATGGACATAAAACTGCGGTCCCGGGATGGTGGTAGACTGTGCCAGCCCGCGCCCTGGTGGGGACTCCCTGAACATGTGGCTTTCCACTGCCAGCACCACCAACCAGGCTGGGTGCACCCCCGCCCACGCCAGAGGTCCCTCGGCCCGCAGCCTTTTGTGGGACATGTAGACCACCGGATCCAAGGGCACCCAGCATGGGTGTGAGCCCCAGACAGTGGTCCCAGCAATGGCAGACTTGCCCAAACCAGTATTGCTTGTGGTTTCTGTGGCATGGGGGTACAGAGACAAGTGGGGGCCTCAGGCGGCCATTGTGGCAGTAACTAAGGGTGCGTGTCACTTATGAGAGGTGGCGGTGTGCAGGAGAATTTGCAGAGGGGGAGTCTGTGTGCTCTGGACCATCCAGAGGGGAGCAGACTGAGGCTTCTCTCTGAGGAGGAGGTCTGAATGCGGACAGGTCACTTTGTTCTGACTCTTCGAAAAGCTACAAAAATCCACGAGAAAACAAAAACTTCTGGAGAACAAAAGACTGAAAAACCAGTTTCCATAGAGCCCAGCCCCATGGTAGGAGGCAGGGTGACTCACCCCAAGGAAGACTGACTGAAAAACAATGCAGCAGGCCCCTCCCCCAGAAGGCAAGCCAAAAAAACAAGAGGACAACCACCACAGGGGCTCCATAAAACTGTAAAACCCCAACATCTGGGAAAAAATAATATATTTAGCTCCTGGTACTGCCCCAAAACTTGTACATTTTATAGATACATCTTTTCTTTCTTTTCATTAAATTTCTTTTCATTTCTCAAATTTTTTAAAAATTTTAAATTCATTCTCACAATTCTTGCTATATTTTAACCTACTTATTACAACTTGATGTTTCATACAACATTCCATAATAATTTAACTTGAAATTTTTTCATACATATAACTGTGTTTCTTTAATATTTTCTTTCCTTTTTAAAATATACATATAGATATAAGCTTCAAGGTGATCCTTCTTTCCTATTCGATACTACCCCTATATATAAACCCATTTTAATTTCCCTGTATCACTAGAAAGTTGAGTTCTCTAACAATAATAACAAGATACACCCAGGAGGAACTGAATGAAATACTTTCCTCACCTACATCAAGGGTTTGGAACCACCTTATCATCTTATTTTTCTGTCAGTGCTTCTGTGTATTTGTTTTTGCCTTTATAATATATATATTATATATATTATATATAATATATATATTATTCTTGGAGGTCATTTGAACAGGGTTTTGCTTTCCTTCTCCTTTCTTTTATTTTTGATGGTCTTTTTGTTTATTCTTTGTTGTGCTTGTGCCATATTGAAGGTCCATTTTGGCTGGGTTTTTTTCTTTCTTTTTTTCTCTTTTTCTCTCTTTTTTCTTCCTTCTCTTTTTGGTGGTGACTTCTGATTGCTCTGAAACCTTCCAACAGACAACTTGCCTGCATCGTGGTTGATATATTCAGCTATACATCACTTCAACCACCCCTCACCAAAATGACTCAGAGGGGGAACAACCAACAGAAGAAAAACTCAGAGACTGCAACCCCTGTCACAGAACTACTGGATATGAACACAAACAATATGACAGAAATGGAATTTAGGGTAGCAATTATCCAAACAATGGTTAAGTTGGAAAAGAACATTAGTGGAAAGATAGAAACTCTAAGGGCAGAAGTGAAAGCCGAACTGGCAGAGGTTAAAAAGGCTATTAATGAGATACAATCTAATTTAAATATACTGACAGATAGGGTAAATGAAGCTGAAGATTGCATTAATGATCTAGAAGAAAGATGGATTGAGAAGGAGGGGCAGAAGAAGTCTTGGAACAAACAGCTAAAATCCCATGAAACTAAAATTAAGGAAATAAATGACTCCATGAAATGCTCCAATATCAGAATTATTGGAATCCCTGAGGGAGTTGAGAGAGAGAAAGCTAGAAGATATAGTTGAACAAATCCTGGATGAAAATTTCCCTAATCTGTGGAATGAAACAAGTGTTCATATCCTAGAGGCAGAGAGAACACCCCCAAGATCAATGAGGCCAAAAAAATCTCCAGTCACATAATTGTGAAATTCACGAATCATAAATTCAATGAATATGTCTTAAGGGCAGCTAGGGGGAAGATATCCCTTACATACAGAGGCAGGACCATCAGAATAACATCAGACCTATCCAGAGAAACCGGGCAAGTCAGAATGTGTTGGCAAGACATATTTAGGAAATAAAATGGAAAAAAAATATGCAACCAAAGATAATGTACTCAGCAAAGTTGACTTTCAAAATGAAAGGAGAGAAAGAGCTTCCAGGACCAGCAAAGTCTAAAAAAGATTATGCGACCACGAAGCCAGCACTACAAGAAATATTAAGGGAGGTTCTATAAAAGAAGAACAAACCCAAGAGTGACACAGAACAGAAATTTACAGAGGTAATCTATAGAAACAAGAACTTCACAGGCAACATGATGTCAATAAAAATGTATCTATCAATAATCACTCTCAATGTGAATGGCTTAAATGCTCCAAAAAAAAAAAAAAACCAGCACAGGGATGCAGACTGGATAAAATGACAGGACCTGTCCATATTATGTCTACAAGAGACATATTTTGAATCTAAATACACATCCAGACTGAAAGTAAGAGGATAGAGGACAATCTTTCATGCCAATGGACCACAAAATAAAGCTGGAGTAGCTTTTCTCATATCAGAAAAATTGGATTTTAATCTAAGGACTGTAGTCAGAGACATAGAAGAAAACTACATCATTCTTCAAGAGTCTATACATCAAGAAGATCGAACAATTATAAATATTTATGTCCCCAACATCGGAGCAGCCAACTATATAAGCCAACTGTTAAGCAAAATAGAGAGTCATATTGATCTGAATACATTAATGTAGGAGATCTTAACATGCCACTCTCAGCAATGGATAGATCATCTAAACAGAAAATCAACAAAGAAACAAGACCTTTGAATGACACATTAGACCAGATGGCCCTCATAGATATATTCAGAACATTCCACCCTAAAACAACAGAATACTCATTCTTCTCTAGTGCACATAGAACTTTCTCCATAATAGACCACATTCTAGGTCACAAATCAGGGCTCAACTGATACCAGAAGGCTGAGTTTATTCCTTGCATACTCTCTGACCGCAATGCCTTGAAACTGGAACTCAACCACGAGAAAAAGCTTGGAAGGAATTCAAACACTTGGAAGCTAAAGAATATTCTCAAGAATGTTTGGATCAACCAGGAAATCAAAGAAGAACTTAAACATTTTATATAAATCAATGAGAATGAAGAACATTGATCCAAAACCTAAGGGATACAGCAAAGGTGGTCCTAAGAGGGAAATACATAGTTATTCAAGCCTCACTCAAAAATATTGAAAAATCCCAAATACACCAACTCTCTTTATGCCTTAAAGAACTGGAAAATCAACAACAAACTAAGCCAACCCCAGACACACAAGATGAGAAATAATTAACATTAGAGCAGATATCACTGAATTAGAAACTAGAGATACAATAGAACACATCAACAAAACCAGAAGCTGGTTCTTTGAAAGAATTAATAAGATCTATAAACCGATGGCTGAACTAATCCAAAAGAAAAGGGAGAGAACCCAAAAAAATAAAATTATGAATGAAAGCAGAGAGATCACGACTAACACCAAGAAAAAGAAACAATCATCAGAAATTATTATCAACAGTTATATGCCAATAAGTTAAACAACCTAGAAGGTATGGATGCATTCCTGGGAACCTATTAACTTCCAAGACTGAGACAGGAAGAAATTGACAACTTGATTAGACCAATATATAGTAACGATATTGAAGCAGGGATCAAAAACCTCCCAAAAAACAAAGCCCAGGACCAGACAGATTCCCTGGGGAATTCTACCGAACATTCAAAGAAGAAATAATACCTATTCTTCTGAAGCTGTTTCAAAAATAGAAACAGAAGGAAAATTTCCAAACTCTCTCTATGAAGCCAACATTACTTTAAACCCCAAACCAAGCAAAGACCCCCAAAAAGGCGAATTTCAGACCAATATCCCTGAGGAGTATGGATCCTAAGATTCTCAACAAGATCCTAGCTACTAGGTTCCAATAGTACATTAAAAAGATTATCCACCATGACCAGGTGGGATTTATCCCTGGGGTGCAAGGGTGGTCAACATTCACAAATCAATGTGATAGAGCAAATCAATAAGAGAAGAGCGAAGAACCACATGGTCCTCTCAACTGATGCAGAAAAAGCATTTGACAAAATACAGTATCCGTTCCTGATTAAAACTCTTCAAATTATAGGGATTTGAATTCCTCAACCTCATGAAATCTATCCATGAAAACCCACAGTGATTATCATTCTCAATGGGGAAAAGCTGACAGCCTTCCCATTGAGATCAGGGACAAGATAGGGATGTCCACTCTCACCACTATTATTCAACATAGTGTTAGAAGTCCTAGCAACAGCAATCAGACAACAAAAAGAAATAAATGTATTCAAATTGGCAAAGAAGAAGTCAAACTCTTTCTCTTCGTGGATGACATGATACTTTATATGGAAAACTCAAAAGACTCTATCTCCAATGTACTAGAACTCATACAACAATTAAGTAATATGGCAGGATACAAAATCAACGCACAGAAATCAGTTGTGTTCTTATACACCAACAATGAAAATATAGAAAAGGAAAGTAGAGAATTAATTTCATTTACTATAGCACCCAAACCCATAAGACACCTTGGAATAAACCTAACCAAAGAAGTAAAGGATCTGTACTCGAGAAACTACAGAACACTCATGAACAAAATTGAAGAAGACACAAAAGGATGGAAGAGCATTCCATACTCATGGATCAGAAGAATAAATATTTTTAAAATGTCTATACTTCCCAAAGAAATTTATACTTCTAATGCCATCCCAATCAAAATTCCACCAACATTTTTCAAAGTGGTGGAACAAACAATCCTAAAATTTATATGGAACCAGAAAAGACCCCGAATTGCTAAGGAGATTTTGAAAAGAAAAACAAAGCTGAGGTCATTACATTGCCTGATTTCAAGCTTTGTTACAAAACTGTGATCACCAAGACAGCATGGTATTGGCACAAAAACAGATACATAGACCAATGGAACAGAGTAGAGAGTCCATATATGGACCCGCAACTCTATGGTCAAATCATCTTTGACAAAGCAGGAAAAAATATCCAGTGGAAAAAAGACAGTCTCTTCAATAAATGGTGCTGGCAAAATTGGACAGTTACACATAGAAGAATGAAACTCCACCATTCTCTTACACCATATACAAAGATGAACTCGAAATGGTGAAAGACCTCAACGTGAGGCAGGAATCTATGAAAATCCTAGAGAAGGACATAGGCATTAACCTCTCTGACATCAGCCACAACAACTTCTTTCAAGTCATGGTTCCAAAGGCAAAGGAAATAAAAGTGAAAATGATGAACTTTTGGGACTTCATCAAAATAAAAAAGCTTCTGCACAGCAAAGGAAACAGTCAACAAAACAAAAAGGCAACCCACGGAAGAGAGGATATTCGCAAATGACACTACAGACAAAGGGCTGATATCAAGATCTATAAAAAAACTCCTCAAACTCACCATCCAAAAAAATGATGATCACATCAAAAAATGGGCAAAAGACTTGAACAGACACTTCTCCATAGAACAGACACTTCTCCATAGAAGACATTCAAATGGCTAGCAGACACATGAAAAAATGTTCATTATTAGCCATCATGGAAATTCAAATGAAAACCATATTGAGATACCACCTTACACCAGTCAGAATGGCTAAAATTAACAGGACAAGAAACAACAAGTGTTGGAGAGGATGTGGAGAAAGGGGAACCCTTTTCCAATGTTGGTGGAAATGCAAGTTGGTGCCGCTGCTTTGGAAAACTGTGTGGAGATTCTTTAAAAGTTTAAAAATAGAGCTACCATATGACCCTTCAATTGCACTACTGGGTATTTACCCCAAGGATACAGATATAGTGAAAAGAAGGGCCATATGTACCCCAATGCTCATAGCAGCAATGACCACAATCACCAAACTGTGGTGGAAAGAGCCAAGGTGCCCTTCAACAGACAAATGAATAAAGAAGATATGGTCCATATATACAATGGAATATTATGCCTCTGTTAGAAAGGATGAATACCCAACTTCTGTAGCAACATGGATAGGATTGGAGGAGATTATGCTGAATGAAACAAGCCAAACAGAGAAAGTCAAGTATCATATGGTTTCACTTATTTATGGAGCATAAGGAGTAACATGGAGGATAGTAGGAGAAGGAAAGGAAATATGAACTGGAGTAAATTAGAGAGGGAGATGGGGCATGAGAGACTTTGGACTCTGAGAAACAAATTGAGGGTCTTGAAGGGAGGGTGTGGGGTGATGCATGAGCCTGGTGATGGGTATTGAGGGCCCAAATTGCATGGAGCACTGGGTTTGGTGTATAAACAATGAATCTTGGAACACTGAAAAAATAAAATAAATTAGAACTAAAATAAATAAATAATGAATTGATTAATTAATTAATTAAATGGAGGGGAGAAATGAAGTAGTAGCTTAAGGGGCATGTGGGGGTTAAGAGAAGTTGTGTGTGTGTTGAGCAATGGGAGAAATAAGAGCATGTTGAGTGAACCAGAATTTTCCCCTAGAAAATGAAAATGGATGATAGTGAGAAAGGACAGAAATGCTGGAATTGTGTATTTGAGCTGTAAAAATGTTGAGATGAGTACTTGAGTTGGTACACAGTGATGGTCCTGCTGCCCCCCAGACAGGAACATGAAAAGTTCATAGCAGGCCAGAAGGTAGCATACATGGGTATACACGCTAGTAGGTGGGCAGATGTGGGAGGTATAAAAGGAAACTCACTTTGGATCCATTCTGTTTTCTCAGTGAAGGAGGCGGCAGTGCTATTAAATGAGAGTGGGGGTGGGAAGGGGAACTGGGGACTTAAGGTGAGAGTGAGTGAGTGGATGTGGCACATTAAAGACCTGCATGTAACAGTGTGGGCTATGGTCAGCTCGGGAACAAGAAATTTATTAATGATTTATTAATTCCACATGAAGAAAAACTTACATGGTGGGACATAGGACGTTCAGATTCCTATAGCATATTTTTCTTAAAACATTGCCTAATATACTGAGGTGTCTAATTCGATTATTTAAAAAATACCTCTGCTCGAAATTTTTCATTTCTATAGGGTCACTTCCCCTTGTTCATTTATCTTGGTTTTACTCTTAAGTTTGAAGAGTTCCCTTAAATACTTGACTAACTTTGATTGCAAATTCATATTTAAGAAAGAAACAATAGATATGCAATCAATAATCTATCTAAAAACATCATGCATTATTGGTTGGTACTTTTCAACAGTCAGTCTTGCTTCAGAGTGAGTGGAGTCAGGGGCAGCCACTATGCCAGAATGGGTATTCGTTTGGTTACTGGTGGACAGTCTGTGATGTGTGGGTGGACGCCCTGCTTCTCAGATTCCCCATGAAAAGATATATTTGAGGATCTGCACTAGAATAAAGACAGCCAGAAGGAAAGTAGCAAGCACAAGGCAGTATTTTAAAGCAACAGTACACTCTTAAGGTGGAAGAGGGGGCAGCCCTTGAGGAGGCAACTGCCCTGAGGCTACAGAGGTCCTTTCCTTTTATGTGTGTGGGGGTGTCTCGCATCATGGATAAGGTAGTCTCTAATGGTGGCTGCTTCCAATCATTTGGGAGACTCCTCCCACTGGCTAGGAGGGGGGCAGTTTTTGACCCCTTAAGTTTTGTACAGGAACTCTTATGGTAGACTTTTCCCATGAGGGGTGGTTATAATTGCAACACAAATGCAGTAAACAAGCTGAGGGGTTACTCTGGGACAGAGATGGAAGAGGAGAGCGCAGTGTTCTGCACCTGTGGCTCTTGGTCTGTTAGCCCCAGAGTCTTGGAAGCCCAAGGTAAGAATGCAGTGCCCTCAGACTTCTAAGGTGTCACCTATTTATCACTGTCCTTGCCTCCAGCTCAGGTCTCTATCATATCCCCCCCTCAAGGATTTTGGACTCTACCTTGGGGAGTTCCTTCCACTGCTCAAATCTAGCTTCTACCTAACAGTTCATTCTAGATTGAGACTTCTTAATCCTGGCTGCACATCAGAATCATTTGGGAAGCTCTTGAAAACTATCAATTCAGGCTTTTCCTCCCAGAGATTCTGATTTAAGGACTCTTCCACAAAAGAATGCATATTAGAATGCAGATGAGTGTGATGTAATTAGAGGTGTATCTACAAATCCTTTCAAAGGTTATTAGTAAACATTTCAACATTCCTCATGATTTAATGTTTCAGCTTTTGGACGTTGTGTTACACTGTATTTGAGAACTGCCTCTAGCCTTCCCATACCATTCCACAGAAACCGCTCAGAAAAAAAAAATACCTCAAACTTAAAAACAAAGCAAAAATATCATTATATGACCTTTTAATATCACATCAGAGTATTTCCTATTGAGTGCATTGAAAGTCAGAACCTCTCTCAGGAAATGCACCTTTATCTGATCATCAGAGCCCAGATGTTCTACAGTACCTTAAAGTGCAGAACACTGAAAGAGTGAAATAATGTGGTGGGGTTTTTTTCCTGATGGACAGAGAATATAATACTAAAGGTTATGGTTTTATTCCCTGGTAGGACAGTAACCACTTTTGTATCTAACCCAGGAAATGTATTTCAGTATTGCTGGTTCCTTCAGTGTTGAATTGGATAAACCTCTGACACGTGCTCACTACATATTTGTATGAGAATTATATTTTTAATAGTTGAGTTATATGTTTTCAGAGCTTCTGATAGTTTTACCTAAAGATAATCACTGCCCGAGGAAGCACTGGAGAAGAGAGTAACCCTCAATCAATGAATGTCATAACAGGAGCCCCTTGTAGGATTTTACAACTTTTTCTGACTTCCCTACTCCAGAGCTACTAAGATCAGTTGCTGAGTTTGAGCTAATGGGCAAATTGGGCATATTTTCAGAGATCCCACATGACAAAGTCTGTCTTTAAGACATCTTCATGTTTTAAAATTGGACTCTGATTTTAAATGTTATTACTGTCTGCCAGTTGGAAACTGATAGGACCTGGTCATTGTTTCCCAAGAAGTCTGAAAGACCTGTTTTCAGTGCCAGAGGGGGTCTACAGATTAAGAATCTGAACGACATCTGTGGTCATCTTTCACTTTAAAGACCAAAGGCTTGAGCGTGGTGTTCCAGCTGTCTCACCACTGTCTGTATATGAAAGTTTGCACAATGTCAAAATTTGAAGCAAACTGGTGGACTTGCACACATAGGGGGCATGTATCTTTTGTTTAAGAAATGCTGTGGGTTGGTGGCTGCAGAATCCCAGCATGAATGGAGGGAAATTAGTGTGATCAAGTGGTCTTTATCTCTTGTCTGAAGAGTACTAAATACCTCTATTAAAAAAAAAAGGATTAGGATGAGTACAGACTCTCAGAGTTCTGCTTTTTATCTGATTTTGGCTGCAAAAATTGTTCACATATATTTATTCCTTTATTTTATATTTGTGTGTATCTATAACCTACCCTATAAATGAACAGTTTTGACTGTTCACAGAGGAGAATTGACAATTTCCGATCATCTGCTTGTGTTTGCAGCCCTCTGTATCTGTGAATGGCTTCCTAGGGGACATTCTTGCCAATTAATTGAGCATGCAAGTAGGTCATTTGTTCATAGTATAGGTATATAGAACTCAAAAGACAGATTTACATCAAACAGAAAGAAAATGCAACTTGGTATCAAGCTAAGCATTACTCATCATAAAATTGTACTAATGAAAATTTCTGTGAATCATTTTTAATACTTGGTAAGTAAATGCAGAATTATATCTGGATCTAGGTTCACATAATATTCCTAATCAAGGTGAATCCTGGAATACACCAGACTGGTTTGAAAATTTTGATTTATATGTTATTTCTCTATGATTTTTTCACACTGCGGAAGATAACACAAGCTGTGTTCATTTGCAGCCCCCTCCCCCCAACCCAGCCCCAAGATTCTGAGACTGAATTTGCTAGCAAGAAGTTAATTTGGAAGTTAATTTCAGAAAGCACTGTAAAAGAGTGAGGAATGGGGACTCAATCTCATTGTTCCACTGAGGGCTAAGAAAACTGGATATTTAATTCATCAGCTCTTTTCACTGTTGGTTGTTGCTCTGATAACCGCCCAGAATACCCGGCTACCCCCACAGACAGGCTGAGATTGCCCTAGTGGGTAGAAAACGCCCTCAGCAGAGAGATAAAAAAAGCTGTCTGCTTGTGCAAGAACTCCATGTGGTGACTTCTGGGATACCTGAAAAGTTCATTTAGGTTGTAGCATGGATCAGAACTTCATTCATTTTCTGGCTAAATAATATTTCATTATATGTGTCAATTATGTTGTATGCATCTATACATCTGTTGATGGACACTTGGTTCTTTCCATCTTTTAGGTATTGTGAATAATGCTGCAATGAACATTGGCATAAAAATATCTGTTTGAGACCCTGCAAATTACTTTGGTGATATACCTAGGAAACAGGTGATAGCGATTAAAGAATACACTTATCATGAGTACTGAGTAATGTATGGGAGTGTTGAATCACTATATTGTACACCTGAAATGATTCCATCCATCCTGCTACTCACCTCCCCTCTGGTAACCATCAGTTTGTTCTCTAAAGTTTACAGTCTCTTTCTTGGTTTGTCTCTCTCTCTCTCTCTCTCTCTCTCTCTCTCTCTCTCTCCTCTCTCTCTCTTTTCCCCTTTGCTCATTTGTTTTGTTTCTTAATTCCACAAATGAGTGAAATCTTAAATCCCATTTAAAAAATATGTCACTAATATTTGTAACACTGACACCCTGATTTGGGGGCTTATGAGACTCTCCTGTTCTCCTTGGCCTCTCTTGTTCTTATCCCATTGGCTACTTCTCTATCTCTGTTACAGGTACATCCTCTTCTACCTGAACACAGAATATTGGAATTCTGGAAGTCTGAGACCAAGGTAATCATTATTTACAAGCTCAGTGTTCATACATTGCTACACTGCTGTGGGCTAGGCATAACATACTGCTCATATGACATTACTTTCCTTTTATTATTTCATAGTTCTCTCCAACTCAGTACCTTCCAGAACAAAAGAATTCTCTCTTCCAAGGCTGGCCCTTGTCAATGAGTGTTCTCTATCTCAGGCAATGATACCACCGCGGATCCTGTTGTGTGTTCCAAACCTAAAGAATCATCTTTGGTACTCTGAACTCCCTTGCACTCAATCTGTCATTGTATTCTGTCATTTTTATCTTCTAACACTTTTTCAATTCAGTCCGGTTCTTTCTGTCTCCAACATCCTTTAAATCAAAGTAAACATCATCTATTACAAAATAAGCTTCAGAACTAACAAGAGACAGTTCTGCCTAGTATTTAGATATACTGGTTCTGAAGCCAGTCTGCCTGGGTTCAGATTCTGCCTTTGCTACTTGTCAGTGGTGTGACTGTAGCTGTGGAATGAAGAATAGAATCTATTCACATGGATAGAGGGGTCAGGGGTTAAATGAGTTTATAAATGTAGGTTACTCAGGAAATGGCTCATTGTTAGCTATTATCAGTGCATCTATGCACAAGCCCTAATATCCTCTTCATACTTTAGCCAGACTGATCTTTTTCAAAATACAAATTTGATCATTATACACAAATATTCTTTCTCCAATTAAAGAGGAAGTTTCCATTACAATTAATATAAAGGAGAAATATAATATAGTCTACAAGGTCCATGTAGGTCGAGCCTCTACCTCCTTTCCACTTCATCTCTCATCATTCTTCCTTCTAACCTCTGCTTATGCTCTTTGTTCCCTCCTGCCATAGGGCTTAGACATGGAGTAGTCCTTCAGCATGGAATGCTCCTACCTTTTTGTCTCTTTAACTCTTGCTCACCTGTTAGATCACAGCTAAGGCGATATATCCTAAGAATTCTTTCCTGACATACCTCTCTGGTGCATACACTGTTTAAGGACTAATTTTCCAGTTGCACTGGTGGAGCCTGGAGCACACTCTTTTCCTTCTAAGGAGTCGGCCTTCAGCAGAGAACAGAACCATAGAGCTGGATAAAGACTGTGCACACTCAGACATTGCTTCCAACTTCCTACTGCTTTATGGAGAAAAGAGAGGCTCCATAGACAAGTAGAGGTGTTAAGGATTCCAAAAATTTCCCAGGGAGAGCTTAATGCATACTGGCAGCCAGAAAATGCAGATGAAGCCAGTCTGATGGCCCACAGTTTCTCAAGGATCTTTCCTTGTCTGGTCAGGAGAAATGGTCATCAGTTGCTCTGAATGCTGCCACATCAACCACATGGACTTTGTGCCTTAGGCTTCTCCGGATGGATGTCCATCATGCTTGCCTTGAATGGGACCAACTTAGAGTCATCCTGACTTACCAGGAGTGATCAGGCAAGCAGGGACTGCATGGCCCAGACACACTGGGGGTCATTAGACATTGTGAGCTAAGTTTCCTACACACAAGTATCCACTGATCTATTTTGAAAATATATAGCTAGAGGTGGTATGAGTGGGGCTTCTGGGGAACTGGTAATGTCCTATTTCTTCTAAATACTAGTTAAGTGGATATGTTCACTTTTTGAGAGTTCATTGAGACACAAGATTATGTTTGCACTTTTTGCTTTATATATACTTCAATAAGATGATTTTTTAAAACAATCTTAGTTTTTATTTCAAACATAAAGTTGACACCTGAATTCAATGTATATAAACCAGTTTTATATATAAGGAATATAACTTTCTTCAACTAATTCAGGGACAGTTTTAAATAATGCAAACACAGTCTACTTATAAAGAGACATCTGTTTTAGGGGCCCTGGCATTGAAAGGGAATTGTTTCTGAGACGCCTTACCAAGAGATTTTGTCAAATTATCCTTTTTTTTTTAAAGATTTTATTTATTTATTTGACAGAAAGAGAGATCACAAGTGGGCAGAGAGGCAGGGAGAGAGGGAGGAGGAAGCAGGCTCCCTACTGAGCAGCGAGCCCGATGTGGGCCTTGATCCGCAGACCCTGAGGTCATGACCTGAGCTGAAGGCAGAGGCTTTAACCCACTGAGCCACCAAGGTGCCCAGATTATCCTGTTTTAAGTTCTCCTAGCCCCATGTCACTTGCCATCATGCTACTTGCCTTGCTGTCATTTTATACTCATTCTTTTGGCTATTTAATCTCTCACACAAGAATACATGCCATTAGCACTGAAACTGTATCTATTACACTTGCAGCTGAATCCCCCAAATCTGACATAACACCTAGAATATCATAGGTGTTCAATAGATACTGTTGAATTGATGAACCAAAGAAATGGCAAAAAAGATGGACAAAAGATGGACAAAAATGGCAGGGTGTGGAGGGTGGGAATGAGGCTGGATGTGTTGAAAGTAAGTGCTATTTTCTTTACATGGATTTTTAAAAGTACAGAGTTTGTGAACCACTATATTGTGCACCCAAAAATAAAATAACATGGTATGTTAACTGTACTGGAATTAAAATAAAAAGCTTAATAAAAATTAAAATAAAAAACCTGACATCTTAAGGGAAAAAAAACTGATTTGAAAAGATGAAAGAACAGTTTTTCTATGATTGTGAAAGAATATTATTTACATCCCATCAGTTCAAGAGTTCATGACTTCCTTTACAGGAACACCTGGACACTTTTATAGTTCCATCTTCCAAATTGCAGCTTGTTTTTCAACAAAAAACAACTTGAAAGTGTACCATAAAAACAGTGTGCCACATTCTATTGATACACTAACCACACAAGAAACAGAAGCATAGGAATGTGCCCTTTATGTGGATTTTCAACTGAGAGTGAAATATTGCTCTGAGCCTTTCAAATCTCTCTGTAATACAGTACTGATAGATTGGAAAGTTAATTCATAACCTTGACACCTTTTTGCTCTGAAAAATCACCGAAAGAAGGGACTCATCTTCAAAAACATGCCTGAACCATCCAGATAACGCTATATATACTTGTAAATGGTTCCCTCCCATCTTCTCTCCCCTATTCTTTGTTATCAGGTATCTCTTTATATATGTAATTAAAATAGTCCTTCACTATTCTGACACTAACAGCAGTCTGATATAGCTTTCTCCTTCAAAGAAGCAACATCTCATTTGTCAATCAGCAATACCTTAAGGTATCTTTTAAAATTTGTTGAACAGAACATACAATGAGCTACACATCACCCATATATATATATAGATTAAACTTTCAATCAAGAGCTACTCAGAGCTAAATCATTACAAGAATGACAGCTTGTATACCACATCCTATTGAAATTTTCCACATTTCTCTAAGCTTATAGTAAGGTTCACAAAACAGAATTAAGGGATAAGACTCTTAAGAAAAGAAGGAGAAATTATAAGTGCATAGTGACAGATACAAATGAATTTTTTTAGAAAACAAACCACCCATGTAATAATGTCTTTCTAGAGAAAATGCAAGACAATTCTCATATTTTCCAAGATGCTTAAATGATGGAGAAAATAAATGCCTTGCTGCCTGGAACCAGCCTGTTTTCTTGTCATTGTCATTGAGGTGCCTATTATTATAACTGCTCATTTTGTTTATCAAATGATATTCTTAAGAATATTATAAAATTCAAATGTGGTGTGATCAGACTAACAAAGTAAATCACCAGTACAGCTAAGGCGTGATCAGTGCCATATTGTTTAGATTTTACATAACATAGAGAAAGGTGTTAAAATAATGATGATATAGGTGACTTCTGATGAGGAAATGATCTGAAATATGGTCCAGGGAGATAGACTACCAAAGACAAGAAGCAGAAGGATGATACAGACTCTTGGACAAACATGGTAGTAGAAAGGTGTCTTACGGAGGATTGGCCCAAATGATATATGTAGATGTTATTCCTTCCTGGAGATAGAGTTTAATCCCCAAACCTCAAATGAGTGTGAGTTGCACTTAGTGACTCCCTTCCAAAGAACCAAGTATAAAAGGGGAAACCTCATAATGGAGAAACCTGACAAAGACTTCTGCCTTATTCAGTGTGGGCTGCTATAACAAAATACCATAGATTGAGTGACTTATAAAGAACAGAAATCTATTTCTCATAGTTCTGGAGGCAGGAAGTCCAAGATCAGAGTAAGAACGTGGTTGAGTTCTGGTGAAAGCCCTCTTGTGGCTTGCAGACTGTCAACTTAATTTTGGATCCTCACATGGAGGAAAGAGAGCAAAGAATGTTGCTGGGTTCCTTTTATAAGGCCTCTAATCCCATTCATACAGGCTCTATTCTCATGACCTAATCGCCTTCCAAAGGCCCCATCTTGTAATACCACTACATTGAGAATTAGAATTTCAACATATGAATTTTGTGGAGACACATATGGTCCATTGTAACTATCTTGACCAAATGATCAAAGTTAATATCATCAGTAATAAGTCATATTGACAACATGTACCCTTTGATATGATATGATGGAAAGGGCATTTTACCTTTGTGGTATTCCTCTAAAAACCCCTAACTTCTGTCTAATCATAAGAAAAAATGACAAATTCCAACAGAGGGACATCTTTAAAAACACTTGACCGGGGGCACCTGGGTGGCTCAGGTGGTTAAGCAACTGCCTTCAGCTCAGGTCATGATCCTGGAGACCCGGGATCGAGTTCCACATCGGGCTCCCTGCTCGGCGGGAAGCCTGCTTCTCCCTCTCTCACTACCCCTGCTTGTGTTCCCTCTCTGGCTGTCTTTCTCTCTGTCAAATAAAAAAAAAAACAAAAACAAAAAAACAAAAAAAAAAACACTTGACTGGTCATTTTTAAAAACTGTCAATGTCAGGAAAAACAAGGAAAGATTGAGAAACTATCATAACCAAGAGAAGCCTAAGGAGATATGATGACTCAATGCAATGTGCTGCCCTGGACTGGATCTTGGGACAGAAAAAAAGGACATCAGTGGAAGTTTGGTTAGTAGTAATGTTGGTTCTAGTTACAAATGTACCAAGATAATGTAAGATGTTAACATTAGGAACACATAGTATACAGAACTTATCTGTACTATTTTCACATTATTTTCTGTAAATCTAAAATTATTCCAAAATAAAGTTTATTTTAAAAATAATGCTAAATTTCTTTAATTCTTTGTCATCAACATTAAAATAAATAACAATAATTCTGTTTGGAAAAATAAGGGGCAAGAGTGGGGTCATGGGTAGTAAATGAGAGGCACACAGGCTTTGAAGCCTGTTTGTTAGAGCTGCTGTAACAAAATATCAGATATGGGGGTTAAACAAGATATGTATTTTCTCAGTTTAGATATTACAAGTCAAGATCAAAGTGTTGGTATGGTTGGTTTCTTCCAAGGTCTCTCTCCTTAGCTTGTTGATGGCCATATTTCATGGTCATTCCTGTTTCTGTGTCCTAATCTCCTCTTCTTATAAGGACATCAGTTTGAATGGATTAGGGCCCACCCTAGTGACCTCATTTTATCTTTACTATCTCTTCCAAGTTCTATCTATAAATATAGTCACATTCTGAGGTGCTGGAGGTTAGGACTTTAATATGTGAATTTTGTGGGGAAAAGACAAAGTTCAATCCATAACAGAGCCCAAATGCACTGAGTTATAATCCCTCAGTATATATCTATATCTATATAGATAGATATAGATATAGATATAGATATAGATATAGATATAGATATAGATCACAGAAAACATCTCCTGGAACAAAGTAATTCCTGTATACCTGTGTGATGTTGTGGTTATAATGATTATCTCCTGGGCAAAATCTAAAGCCATTCAGATTCTTCGAATATTCTGAGAGGGGGAGAGCATCACAGTGATGATTGAGATGGAATTTCATACCAACTGAGAAACATGCGGCCTCAAGGTCAGCATTAAGTTGATTTAAAAGAAATAAGGAAGGTAATTTTTCCTGCACACTTGAAAGTTTGAGCTGAGACATACATTCGCTACATTCGCTTATGATAAAACTGAGGAGAACTCTGCTCTGAGAGGCCTGAGAACTGATCTACCAGGACGGTACACAACAAGCCATACAGACTCTTAGCAATCCTGTGGAAAGTGAGCTCATAGTGGGTGAGTGCTGTGCTGCAAAAGGAATGGCAGTGCCAATGTGATGGGTGACTCTGCTGCCTACTCACAGATGTCAGAGGGAGAGGGTTTCTTGCAGACACTGTCCAGAATCTCAGGGCTGAGCCCTAAGAGGAAGACACAGCAAGGGTCATACAGTCTGTCCAGTGCCAAAGAGAAATGAAAAGATTAATTAAATAGGCAGCAAATGTATAAAATAATTTCTAAATAAGTTACAGTAAAAATATCAGAATGCCAGGATACATTTTCAGTTTTACCTCTCTGACAAAGTAATCGAAAACTAAAAGCAGAATACACGCAGCTCCTTTCTAGGTACCTGGAGAAAAAAGCTAGTCACTAAGAGTCGCTAGCCTTTCATCTGTCCTGGAAGAAAGGAACCCCTGCCAACGATTTGGCCCCAGCTTCAGGTAGATCCATGTTTTATCTATTGTTTCTTTTGTACATAAAATTTTTTTTTTATTTGACAGAGAGAGAGAGAGATCACAAGTGGGCAGAGCAGAGAGGCAGGCAGAGAGAGAGGAGGAAGCAGGCTCCCCGCCGAGCAGAGAGCCCGATGTGGGGCCTCGATCCCAGGACCCTGGAGCCGAAGGCAGAGGCTTTAACCCATTGAGCCACCCAGATGGCCCTCTCTTATACATTTCTTAAGCACAGACAACAATGTGAGAGTAGCAGGAAGGAAGTTGGGACAATAGTCTATTCTATCAGTCTTCCATGAAGCCTTTCCATTAGGGTTCTCCGGAAAAACAGAACCAATAGGATTTATAGATAATATAGATATAAAGATAGATATTTAGAGGGAAAAGTCATTCACAATATTTTTGCCAGTTTGAGCACATTTGTTCTTCCAGTGATTTCTGAATTTAACCACCAAGTTTAAAAACATCTGTTACAATTTTGATTGGGATCCCATTAAATTCATTAACTATTTTGGAAAGAAACAGCTTTATAATATTGAGACCCCAATTCAGCACCAAATATGCTTCTCTATATATTATAGTTTCCTTGATGACTTCTAATAGTTTTATAGCTTTCCTCATATAGGTTTCATACATGCATTAAACTTATTTGTTATTCATTAAACTTTAGAGTTTAGATTGTTCCTATAAATGGATTTTTTTTAAGAATTTTATTTATTGATCTTAGAGGGATAGAGAGAGACAGAGAGAGAGAAAAGGCTTGAAGGAAGATAGGCAGACTCTGCACTGAGCACAGAGCCCCATGTGGAGCTTGGTCCTATGACCCTGAGATCATGACCTGAGTGGAAATCAAGCACCAGACACTTAACTGACTGAACCATCCAGGTGCCCCTAAATGGAATTTTGAAAGCATATTTTTAACTGGCTATTACTGAAATATGGGGAAAATATTATTTTTGTATCTTTATTGCGACCAGTTGATTAGTTAATGGAGTAAAACTGAAAGGGCATCTTGATTAATATTCAGTACATTGAATATATATTAATTATAAAAATATAAATTATAAAAATATATTAGTTATAAAATTCAGTTATTTGCTTTCTTGATCCTCTTTTTAACCAAGGTTTAATCAGTAGTATTGCAGTTTGGGGTGTCAAATGAAGATTAAATTGTACACAAAAATCCAAAAATTTATTAGGATTGCATATTGAACTATTCTGGAAACGCACTTTTAGGGTCAGTAGTAGAATACTGACACTCTGAACGTCCCTTGTTACGGACAGTGTATATAATGGTGGGCCAGGGCCTGAAACATAGTATATCCAAAAGAAATGTTTACTGTAATGTATACTGTGAGAAAGTAGTGACAGTAATATCTGATCATGGTACAAATATACTATTGTTGAAGGATAGTGTATTTAATATAGTTGCACTTATGTATCACTTTAACTTCCTAGAGCTCATCTCTTCTTCAGAATGCTCTATATGATTTCTAATTTCTTGATATATCAAATAATATTTTGCAGAAGTTACAGCTATCTGTTCTAAGAACTTACTATTTGTCCTCATTATCAACTCATTTAATCCTCACAACTAAATGTGGTAGCTACTACTACCACTATATCCATTTTACTGATGAGAAGACTGAGATATCTTAAGATTTGGGAAACTTCCTCTAGGTTGCACAGAGACAAGAGATTTTTGTCCAAGTAGTCTTGCTCTAAAGTTTCTGCTTATAGCACTCTACTTGCCTCCTTTTCCCACCTATTATCATCTCTTTCATTGGGACTTTGATTTTTTATTTTTCTTCAAGACTGGTTGATTTAGAGTGGGAGAGAGTGTGTGTGTGAGAGAGTGGGGGGGGGGAGGGACAGAGAAAGAGGGGGAGAGAATCCCCAGCAGACTCTGCGCTGAGCATGGAGCCTAACCTGGGACTGAACCCCATGACCCTGATATCAGGACCTGAGCCAAAATCAAGAGTCCAATGTTCAACCAACTGAGCCACCCAGTTACCCCTTTCACTGGGCTTTTAAAAAAAACTCTCCACAAGGTATACAAATCAAGTTGGTGTCCATATTGATAAAGAGAATAAAAATAAATTCATTTATTAAGAATTTACTTCTAACAAACTGAACTGTCAACATTTTCCTGATGAATATTAAGGCCTTATTTAAACTTCCATAATCTTAGATAATACACACAGAAAACAGACTTAAAGAGAAAAGATGATTATTCATGGTCGCACAAGGAGTTAGTGGCAAGTAGGATCTAGGCCTCCTTTCTAAGGCTATTCTTTCTATAGCCACTTGGGAGGACACAATATTTTGTTCTTAAAATCTCAAACATCAGGAAGTGCACTACCTTCTGGATAAACCAGAATATGGCTGGTTAATCATCCCTTTTATGATGCAGAATTCTGATGTTAGGAATCAATTCATGTCTAGAAACAAAATGTGTTCTTCTAAGTAGCATCAAGCCCAGAAACAAAAAGTTCAATATATAAAAACTAAACATCTGTTTGTATTTGGCTCCCTCCCAGCAAGTGAACACTCATTTTAGTTGAGCTTTTGTGTTTTTCTCGAAAACGGTAAACCTTTGGAAAATATGAACATTTGTTCTCTTCATTATTGTGGTGAAACAAAGGTTTGGAGGGGACAGAAGGGAAATGCAAACATTTTTGAAAACATCTCCCACAGGCCAGCCGGTAAGATTATTGGCAAAAAGCATAGGCAAGACTAGGTAAATGTAACTTTTTTTTTTTAAGTGAGGGGTGTGTGTGTGTGTGTGTGTGTGTGTGTGTGTGTGTGTGTGCGCACGCATGCGCATGTGCATGTGTGCTTCCAGGAATCTGTTTATAATAGAAATTAGCCTAATGAAATGTTTCAGAGAACTATTACCTATCATCTCTCCAGCTGTGACGCGGTGTAAGTGAGGCTGACTGATTATTCTCTACACTTGATCTGATGCAAAACAGTCATCTCAGTTGAAATAGTTAATGTGGGATGATATGTAAACCAGTCTCCCCTTAGGGTCCACACAATATACTGGTTTCCAGTTACTGAATATATAAGTGAGTGGGTCCTGTTTACTGTCCTGGAGAAGCAAAGCTTCTCAATTAAAAGAACCTCAATGATATTTCTGTGTGCAATACAAAGAATTTTAGGTCACTGTGCTCTCTTCATGTAACTAAACATAAGCCAGATGTACATGGCGCAATATAAAATAAGGGTCATGTGTTTTACTTGAAAAACAGCCTTAGACTGGCAAAGAATATATATGAGAATCCTAGTAAAATGCTTTGTTCTCTGCAAACTGTATTCTCTCACAGATTCAAGTATGTTATGTATCTTTTCCAAAATATACAATGATTTTATTGTTTGATGTCTTGTGATAGCATAAAAATCCTCTATGAGATGGCTGAATAGGGAGCAATATCTGTCTGGTACATAACTTTTTTTTCATAAATCAAAATTGCTATTGAATTAGTCATATATGGAAATTCTGAACTGCAACAACCAGAATATAAGCATGGAAAACAAACTGTGCCTTTGGATACAAGAGTGCTGTCATTTCAAAAGGTATTTTTTATAAAAAGGATCTTTTAAATTTTGATTCATTACCACACCCGTGGATGTACAATACCTGGTCCTATGCCAAGTTCACTCTTTTCCAATACTTAGTAAGGGCAAATGTACAAAAAGAGCTGATAAAAAAATCAAGCAGTTCTTTTTCTCCTTTTGTTTTACACTGTTCTCTGTAATCAGAATCATATTTTACTCTAATATGCTTCAAAATAATTTGTGCTCTTTTCATTTCACTTACAAACATCCCCATTCAGATCTGTGGGGAAATAAACACATATAAAGTAGAGGTTTAAATAATTATTTTAAATTACTCCAACTTCATGATAAATAGCTTCATTATACCTAATTAGGAATTTAATATTCAAAAAGCATTTTAGGATAGGTAAGTTTTTTTTTAATAAAAAATGAAAACAAAGTGGAAATTTGGGGAGGGTATAATACATGAATATTATGTTATATTGCATCAAACACCTTTTATTTTCATCCTTATTGCAGTTCTATAAACCATAATCTCAATCCAAATTTAATGGCAAAAACGTAAGGAAATTATAAATAATTACAAACACTTGCCCACTCCACTCCACATACATACACACATCAGCATATACAGAGCTCCCTTATACAAAAAGCAGAATATCATCAGGGGGAAAAGCACTGGCTTTGGAATTTACTAAATATGATATTAGGCAAAAGAATTTACCATTCTGAGTTATAGTTTCTACCCTGTTAAACACTGATGAGGGTTTTCACATGTTGTCCTTAAGATAATCAAACAAAATGATGTGAATGTTCATTGTAGAAACTACAAAGTGCTATACACATATAAGATTTTTGTTTTTGTTGACTTTCTCTTCCAAAATTCTGGATATAGAGTCAGCTCAAAACATTTCTAGAATGAATCTATATATTGATCGGACATAATTTTACTATGTAACTATGATGAAGTTTTCCACATCATATTGTGGACTCCTGATTCTATTGCAATTAATAACTTTTCCATGTGACAGATTTGAGTTAAAATAGTTATAGCCACTAGCCAAATGTGCATACTTAATAAAAATAAGATGTTTTGGAGGATCAAGAGGTATAAACTTCCAGTTTTAAAATAAATAAGTCATAAGGATGTCATGTACAGTACAGAGAATGCAGTCAATAATATTGTATTAACTTTGTATGGTAACAGAGAGTAACTAGATTTATTGTAGTGATTCAGTTCACAATGTATACAAATGTTGACTCACCATGTTGTACACATGAAACTAATTATTATATGTCAATTATACTTAAAAATATTCACAACCCTGGCAATTCAGTTGAAAATATAACAGAAAAAAAACACTATACATTTTCAGAAATGAAAATGTGGGTATAATTACATAGAGATTTGCAAAAGTAAAGAATATTTATAACTCTATGCTAATACATTTTAAAATCTCAATCAAATGGATGTAATTTTAATAAAATAATTGACTGAAGTTAAGGAGAGCTAGAAAATCAAGCAAACTAATAACCATGAAATAAATGAGAAAATTAACATTAACATTTTAATCTTTCTTGATTCCTCTCTGTCTGTCATAACTCACATTTACACTGTAAGGAAATCCTATTGCCTCTACCTTCAAAGTATATCCAATCTGTGATCACTCCCCTCAACCTACACTGCAGCCCCCCATATCCAAGCCATCATCTTGTCTAGCCTGGATTTTTGCATAATATCTTCCTAATTGGTCTCCCTGTTGCACCTTTTCCCCCTTCAGTCTACTCTCCACATAGCCACAGACAGAGAGATCTCAAAACCTAAATGTTGGTCAAGATGAAGTAATAAGAATTGGATTGATCCTCCTGCTTAAGCAATAGGAAACCAGGAAAAATGCTAATCAAGGGTTTTCATATTGGACAACAAACAGGAGTGGGATCCCTGACAGAAGGGCAACAGATAAGCACTATTATTTTACCAGCTTATTTTCTTGTAGCAGTTTGTAGGCTACATCTAAGTCAGGGAGAACCCAGTCAGAGCCTGCAGTAATCCTGAGCCAAAAAGATATAAGTACAAACCTGGGAAGACCAAAGAGGCAAAAATTTGTGGGACATATTACTGGAGAATAAGGAGCTGCACAAAGAGAATGAAATGGCTCTAGATTTATGCAGAGGGGAATATTAGGTCCTTGGCTGAGTACTGATCTATGCATCCACGACAGGAAGTTACCTGAGGTCTTGAACAGAACAAGCAGAAGAAACTAGGCAGGGCAATTACTGAAGTCCACACACATCTAGGAACAGTTCATGCTCCCACAAATTAGAGGAAAAAGATTTTGTAATGTATGGATCATATATTGGTTGAATTCTCAGAATGCTATCACCTTAGTAGTGAGACTATATTATCTCTAGATTAAAAGTTGCTATGAATCACACCTAATAAAGTTAAAATCAAGCCTTAAACTAACATAATTGATTCAAAGTAACTAAAGTGCAAATCAGAATAAAATTGTACTATTTTTAAATTACAACAAATCCTAGTATCCAAAAAGAAAATTTCCCAGTGATGCAAAGGAGCAGGAAAATATAACCCATTATAATAAGGAGAAAAATATCAACCAATAGAGACAAATCCCAAAACAGCAAAGATGGTGGAACTAGTATAGAGAGACAACAAAATAATTAATATGTGTATATTAGTATATATGTCTCATATGCTCAAGATGGTAGACATAAATAGGACATTGCTAAATAGGAGCATAAAGAGGAGGAGAGGAAAAAAGCACCCAATGAAACTTGCAGAGATACAAAATATGTGAAATTAAAAATATGTCTGATGTAATTATTAGCAAGCTAGACTTGCAAAAGAAGACATCAGTGGGATTGAAGCTATAACAACAGAATTTATCCAAATTCAGGCACATCAAGAAAAAAGAATGAATGATCAATATGAATAGAGCATCACTGAACTGTAAAACAATATCAGCTGTAACAATGGATGGAAGTTTTATAAATTTGAGGAGAATTATACATTCACAGATCTAAGAAATATGAACTCCAAGAAAAATAAACCTAAAGAGTTACATCAAGGCATATTATAATCAAATTACTGAAAATCAGTGATAATGAGAATTTATTTTTATTTTTTATTTATTTAAAGATTTTATTTCAGAGTGAGCGAGAAAGAGCACAAGCATGGGGAGGAGCAGAGGGAGATAGAGGGAGTCTGACACAGGGCTCCTGATCCCAAGACCCCAGGACCCCAGGATGGGATCATGACATGAACTGAAGGAGAACACTCGACCAGCTAGGCCACCCAGATGCCCCAATAATGAGAAATTTTTAAAACAGCCAGAGGTTTTTATTATTGTGTTATGTTAGTCTCCATACAGTACATCATTAGTTTTTAATGTAATGTTCTATGATTCATTGTTTGCGTATATGACTCATTATATAAGGGGAAACAGGTAAGAATAACTATACACTTCTCATCAGAAATTATGAAGACAGGAGAAAATAAAGCAGCATCTTTAAACTCTTGAAAGGAAAGAAAACTCTGTCAATCTAGAATTTTTTATCTAACCAAAGTATGTTTCAAAAATAAAGGCAAATTAAAGACATTTTCAGTGTCTATTTTTTCAGAATCTGATTTTCAGCAATAGTATTCACTACAAGAAATGTTAGAGCAAGTTCTTCAAGCTAAAGAAAATTGATACCAGATAAAAATGTGTGTCTATACAAAAGAAGATACCTAAAAATAATAAATGTGTGGGGTAAAAACATTTTTTTCTTCATGTTTAAAAAGTCATATTAAAATGTAATTGACAATTTAAAGAAAAAATAATCATAGCATATTGTGGGATTTAAAATAAAATTTATGCAGGATGGTTAAATAGGTGATGGGTATTAAGGAGGGAACTTGCTTAGATGAGCACTGGGTGTTGTATGTAAGTGATGAATTACTATATTTTACACCTAAAACTAATATTATACTGTATGTTAGCTAACTGAAATTTAAATAAAAACTTAAAATTTATGATTAAAATAGCACCAAAAATGGGTGCCTGTGTGGCTAAGTCGTTTAAGCCTCTGCCTTTAGCTCCAGTCATGATCCCCTGGGATCAAACCCACATCATGCTCCCTGTTCAACAGTCTACTTGTCCCTCTCCCTCTGCTGCTCCCCCTGCTTGTGCTCCTTCTCTCTTTCAAATACATAAAATCTTTAAAAAATAAAATAAAATAATAAAATAAATAGCATCCAAAAAACCCCGGAAGGTGGAAAATAGAAAATATCAGTGTCAGGTTGTTTTAGAGTACTTGATATAACATACTAATATTTAAAGCTAGACAGTATATGTTAAAAATGTTATGTTGTAACTCTATGGTAACAAAAAAATTAATTTTCAAAAATGGACTGGAGGAGCCAACAAACAAGGAGTGGAGAGAGAATGGAATCATAAAAAAAAATGTCCAGGAAAAAGAAAGAGGAAAAATGAAACAATGAGCAAATGGGACAAATAAAATATAAACAGCATAAACCCAAACCGATCAATAATCACACTAAGTTTAAATGTAAACACTAAAATTAAATGTCATCTTATGTTGGATAATAAAGCAAGACCCAGAAATATGCTACATACAAGAAACTCACCTTATTTTTTTAAAATTTATTCACAGAAATCAGTTGTGTTCTTATACAATAACAATGAAAGTATAGAAAGGGAAATCAGAGAACTGATTCCGTTTTCTAATTCTTTAGCAAGTTCACTAAAATACTTAATATCCCATTGCATCATGAGTTGAAAAATATGCTATTTAACTCCATAAGGAAGATACTTAGGAATAAACCTAACCAAAGTAGTTAAGGATCTGTACTTGAGGAACTACAGAACACTCATGAAAGAAATTGAAGAAGACACAAAAAGATGGAAGAGCATTCCATGCTCATGGGTCGGAAGAATAAACATTGTTAAAATGTCTACACTGCCCAGAGCAATCTATACTTTTAATGCCATCCTGATCAAAATTCCACCAACATTTTTCTAAGTGGTGGAACAAACAATCCTAAAATTTATATGGAACCAAAAAAAGACCCCAAATCGCTAAGGAATTGCTGAAGAAGAAAAACAAAGCTGGGGGCATCTCATTACCTGACTTCAGGCTTTATTTCAAAGCTGTGATCACCAAGACAGCATGGTACTGGCACAAAAACAGACAGATCAATGGAACAGAGTAGAGAGTCCAGATACAGACCCACAAATCTATGGTCAAATCATCTTCTACAAAGCAGGAAAAAAGACAGTCTCTTCAATAAATGGTGCTGGGAAAATTAGACAGCTACATATAGAAAAATGAAACTCAACCATTCTCTTTTGCCACACACAAAGATAAGTGGATGGATGGATGAAAGACCTCAATGTGAGGCAGGAATCCATCAAAATCCTATAGGAGAACATAGGCAGTAACCTCTTTGACATCAGCCACAGCACCTTCTTTGAAGACACGTCTCCAAAGGCAAAGGAAACAAAAGCAAAAATGAACTTTTGGGACTTCATCAAAATAAAAAGCTTCTGCACAGCAAAGGAAACAGTCAACAAAACAAAGAGGCAACCCACGGAATGGGAGAGGATATTTGCAAATGATACTACAGACAAAGGGATGATATCCAAGAGCTATAAAGAACTCCTCAAACTCAACAACCAAAATAAAAACCACCACATAAAAAAATTGGCAGGAGACATGAAGAGGCACTTCTCCATAGAAGACATACAAATGGCTAACAAACACATGAAAAAAATGTTCATCATCACTAGCTATCAGGGAAATTCAAATGAAAACCACATTGAGATACCACCTTACACCAGTCAGAATGGCCAAGATTAACAGGACAGGAAATAAGAAGTGTTGGAGATGGAGAGGCTATGGAGAAAGGGGAACCCTCTTACACTGTTGGTGGGAATGCAAGTTGGTGCAGCTGCTTTGGAAAACAGTGTGGAAATTCCTTAAAAAATCAAAAAGAGAGCTACCGTATAACCCTGCAATTACACTACAGTGGATTTACTGCCAAAATAAACAGATGTAGTGAAAAGAAGGGCCATATGTACCCCAATATTCATTGCAGCAATAGCCACAATCACCAACCTGTGGAAAGAGCCAAGGTGCCCATCAACAGATGAATGGATAAAGAAGATATGGTCCATATATACAATGGAATGTTATGCCATCAGAAAGGATGAATACCCCACTTTTGTAGCAACATGGACTGGATTGGAGGAGATTATGCTGAGTGAAATGAACCAAGCATAGAAAGTCAAGTATCATATTGTTTCATTTACTTATGGAGCATAAGGAGTAATATGGAGGACAGTAGGAGAAGGAAAGGAAGTGGGAAGTGGGGTAAATTGGGGAGGGAGACAAAACATGGGAGACTTTGGACTCACAAAAAAACTGAGGGTCTTAGAGGGGAGAGGGTTAGGGGATGGGGAGTCTGGTGGTGGGTATTAGGAGGGCACGTAGTGCATGGAGCACTGGGTGTGGGGTATAAACAATGAATCTTGGAACACTGAACAAATAAAATGAAAAATGATAGTAACTAAAATGGAAAGGGACCCAAGTAAATTATATGAGCCTGGATAAATGCCAAATTTTTATGAAAAATATTTTGTGATATAAATAATTCTTTAGCAAGTTCACTAAAATATTTAATATCCCATTGCATCATGAGTTGAAAAATATGCTATTTAACACCATAAGGAAATGATCAATGTACAATTTTAGTAAGTGAATATTTGTTCCATTTCAACAATTCTGAATATCCAGAAGTCCTTTAGAAGATTTTCATGTAGTTGTGTCATTGGATCATTAGCCATCCTTTTTAGGTCTGTTTTAATTATATTATTATTATTGTCATTATTATTAATGACTTTCTATGATACAAAGCATTCTGTTGGGTGCTGTGGAGGAAAGCAAGATGAGTATAAAACCATCTGTTTAGGATGAATAAATATTCACACACTTATAAAGGAAGCAGTTATGTGCACAATTAAGCATCAAATTATACCAAAAATTCTACTTGATTTTATCAGAGGGACAAGGGCTCTGTGAGTGTGGAGGGAGATGGTTGGGAGGGATATCTTATAATGTTCATGGATGAAGGATTTGACTTTGGTCTGATTTTCACAGATAAGTAAGGACCAGGGGTAGGAGGAGAGCATTTCTAACAAAATGAACAGATTGAGCAAAAGTCAAGAATTAGGAAAGAGAAGTAATGGGGAAAAAGAGTGGAATGAACAAGGAAGAGGTTTCACTGGAAAAGTAGAATGAGAGATAAACCTAGGAAAACAGTTTAGAGCAATGGTGTTCTCATATATTAACATCCAGCTCTCCAGGAATCCCTGATATATACGATGGGCCAATTTATGTGGTATAAAATATTCTCACCATGGCCATTTTCAAGCTTCCAACATATGTCAGTGAACACAGAATTGGAAAGAGATGCTCATGATGGGCTCCTGCATTTGGGTCAAAAGGTACAGAGATCAGAATAATGTACTAAGAAAATCTCTTACAGGGAATGAGAAGTCATTGAAGGATTTTGAAACAGGGAATGGCATAATCAAGTTTATATTTTAGTACAAGGGTTGATAACATGTGTTTTTAAGAACTGGAGAATGAAAACCTAGATTGGAAAACTAAAGAAAACAACAGACTAGTTTAAAAGTCTTGTTGAGAGACAATGAAGGCCTGATTCAAAGTAGATGCAAATAAAAAGTGTGCACTGCAGTAAGTATAGGTGTCTGATCGATTATAAGGGCGACAAAGACAGAAGAACTGAAAGTAATTCTCAAGTTTCTAGCTAAGGTGCCTGAGTGGATGGTGATGACATTAATCATTACAAGGAACAAAAGTGGAATACATATTGCTTAGGGATGACTAAAATGGGAGGTAGAGAAGATAACTTTCATGTGGTGAATTTGGGACATATTAAATGCCATTAAAATGTCACTGGGTCAGTTCATATTTAAAACTTTCTAAACGATGGGACTTGTGCTAAAATGTTATTAATCACCATATTTAATAACTGCATAATATTGAGTTGTGCTATAACTTACTTACCCATTTAATTAATTAATTATTATTTATTAATCACCATATTTAATAACTGCATAATATTCAGCTGTGCTATAACTTACTTACCCATTTTCTTCTGGTTGAACATCTCAAACATGATCAATTTGTTCCTGTTATAAACAATGTAGCAATATACATAGTTGGACTTAGATATTTTCTTTTTTCTTTTCTTTATTTTTTATTACATCATTTTATTTTGTCAGTGTTCCCAGATTCATTGCTATGCCCCACATCCACTGCTCCATGCAATACGTGTCCTCAATACCCACCACTAGGCTCACTCTCTTTTTTATTTTTGATTATTTACTTAGTTTATATTCCCAGTAACAAAATTACTGGGTCAAAAGGCATGCATATTTTATGGCTTAATTAATATTGGCAATTTATTTCCTAAAAGAGTTATATCAATTTATACTACCACCACTAAAAGTACCAGTGGGAGAAGGAAAGTAAATGGAAAGTAGGGTAATCCAGGGAGAGAAACGAAACAACAGAGACTTTGGACACAGAAACAAACTGAGGGACTTGGAGGGAGGGGGTGGAGGGATGGGAGAGCCTGGTTGTGGGTACTGGGGGCACCTATTGCGTGGAGCACTGGGTGTGGGGAATGGGAAATGAATCTTGGAACACTGGGAAAAAATTAAGTAACAATAAAAAAAAAAGTACCAGTTTCACTGAATTCTCTTTTACATTCAGGTTTCTTGAGATATAATTGACATACAGCATTATAAAGTTAAAGATATATAATAGGATGATTTGATACAGGTATATATTGCTAAATAATTACCATGATAAGATTAAATACTTCTATCACTTCATGTAATTACCTTTTCTGTGTATGTGTGTGTGTGTGCGCGCGCACACACGTGGTGAGAACATTTACAATTTACTCTTAGTAAATTTCATATACAAAATACAATATTCTTAATTATAGTCACCATGCTCTATATCAGATCTCCAGGACATAGGCATCTTATAACTGGATGTTTGTACACTTTGACCAACATCTCCACATATCTCCCACTCCCCCGTCGGTGGTAACCCTCATTCTACTCTGTTTCTATGAGTTCAGCTTTTTTTAGATTGATTCCATGTATCAAGAATATCATACAATATTTGTCTTTCTCTGACTTACTTCACCTAGCATAATGCTCTCAAGCCCCATCTATGTTGTCACAAATAGCAGGATTTTGTTGATTTTTATCTATTTTGTTATCTGTGTTCTGATCTTTATCTACTTTTTTATCTACTTATGTCTGATCTTTGTTATTTCCTTCCTCCTGCTAATTCTAGGCTTAGCTTGTTCTTCTTTTCTCCCACTTTTTAAAAAGATTTTATTTATTTATTTGAGAGAGAGAGAGAAGTAGAACAAGCAGGATGGGAGGGGCAGAGATAGAGAAAGAAACATACTCCCTGCTCAGCAGGGAGCCCAATGTGGGGCTCAATCTCAGGACCCCGAGATTATAACCTGAGCTGAAGGTAGACGCTTAAATGACTGAGCCACCCAGGTGCCCCTCTACTTTTTTGAGGTATAAAATTGTTTATCTGAGGTCCTCTTTAAGTTTATATCTATAAACTTCCCTCTTTAAACAATGGCTCTGAATGACACACCAGACCAGACAGACTTAACAGACATATTCAGAACTTTCCATCGTAAAACAGCAGAATATACATTCTTTTCAAGTGCACATGGAACACTCTCCAGAATAGATCACATATTAGGCCAGAAAACAGGTCTCAACAAATTCAAGAAGGTCAAAGTCATATCATGCAACTTTTCTGACCATAGCACTGTGAAATTAGAAGTCAACCACAAGAAAAAATCTGGGAAGACCACAAATGCATACTACTAAACAATGAATGGGTCAACTAGTAAAGAAAGACAAAAATAAAAAATACATGGAAACAAATAAAAATGAAAACACAATGGTCTAAAACCTTTGGGATGCAGCAAAAGTGGTTCTAAGAGTGAAGTATAGAGCAATACAGGCCTACCTCAAGAAGCAAGAAATATCTCAAATAAACAACCTAACGTTATACTTAAAGGAGTTAGAAAAAGAACAAAAAATGAAGCCTAAAGCTAGCAAAAGGAAGGAAATAACAAAAATTAAAGCAGAAATAAATAATATAGAAACTAAAAAACCCAATAGAACAGATTAATGAAACCAAGACCTGGTTTTTTGAAAAAATAATAAAATTGATAAACCTCTAGCCAAACTTACAAAAAAGAAAAAAGAAAAAGCCCAAATAAAATCACAAGTGAGAGAGGAGAAATAACAACCAATACCACAGAAAATAAAAAAAAAGTTATAAAAGTATATTATGAAAAACTATATGCCAACAAATTGGACAACTTAGAAGAAATAGATAAATCCATAGAAATGGATAAATTACAAAAACTGAAACAGGAAGAAATAGACAATTTAAAAAGACTGATAACTAGGAAAGAAATTGAATCAGTAATCAAAAAACTCCCTACAAACAAAAGTCCAAGACCACATGGATTCACAGGAAAATTCTACCAAACACTTAAAGAATTGTTAATACCTATACTTCTCAAACTATTCCAAAAAAAAACAGAAAAGGAAGGAAATTTTCCAAATTCATTCTTATGAGGCCAGCACTACCCTAATACCAAAACCAGAAAAAGACACCGGGGAGAGAGAGAGAGAGAGAGAGAGAGAGAGAGAGAGAGAGAGCGAGAGCGCTATAGGTCATTTTCTCTGAATGAATGCAGATGCAAAAATCCTCAACAAAATATTACCAACCAAACCTAACAATACATTTAAAAAATCATTCACCATGATCAAGTAGGATTTATCCCTGGGTTGCAGGGGTGATACCATATTCACAAAACAATGTGATACATCACATTATTTAAAAGAAAGTATAAGAACCATAATCATTTCAATAGATGCAGAAAAAACATTTGAAGTACAACATCCATTCATGATAAAACCCTCAACAAAGTAGATTTAGAGTGAACATACCTCAGCATAATAAAGAATATTTGAAAAACCCACAGCTAATATCATCTTAAATGGGGAAAAAACTGAGAGCTTTTCCTCTGTAGTCAGAAATAAGACAGAGATGTCCACTCTCAACACTGTTATTCAAAATAGTACCAGAAATCCTAGCCACAACAATCAGACAACAAAAAGAAATGAGGTATTCAAATTGGCAAGGAAGAAATAAAATCTCACTATTTGCAGATGACATGATACTATATATAGGAAACCTGAAAGACTCCACCAAAACCATGCTAGAACTGACAAATGAATTCAGTAAAGTCACAGAATACAAAATCAACATACAGAAATCTGTTGCATTTCTATAGAACAATAATGAAGCAGCACAAAGAGAAATTGAGACATCTATCCCATTTACAATTCCACCAAAAACAATAAGATATCTAGGAATAAACATAGCCAAAGAGGTGAAAGACCTGTACTCTGAAATAAACACTGAGGAAAGAAATGGAAGACATGAAAAAATGGAAAGACATTCCATGCTCATAGATTGGAAGAACAAATATTATTAAAATGTCTATGCTACCCAAAGTCTACACATTCAATCCCTATCAAAATACCACCAGCATTTTTCACAGAGCTTGAACAAACAATTCTAAAATTTTCATGGAACCACAAAAGACCCTGAATAGCCAAAGCAATCTTGAAAAAGAAAAGCAAAGCTAGAGGCATCACAATACCTGACTTCAAGTTATACTACAAAGCTGTAGTGATCAAAACAGAATGGTACTGGCACAAAAACAGACATACAGATCAATGGAATACAAAAGAAAACCCAGAAATAAACCCACAACTATATTGTCAATTAACCTTCCACAAAGCAGGAAAGACTATCAGTAGGAAAAAGTCTCTTTATATATAATATAAATATATTACATATATTTATATATAAATTTTATATTTATAAATTTATGGTTATTTATTTATTATTTATTATTTATGTATTTAATATTAATTTATTATTTAGTATCACATTTATGTGTATGAATATATATAAATTTATAGATATATTTTATATGTATATAAAATACAAATAAAAGGGCAAAGGGACTAGAGGGAAAGAGGCAAACCAAGGAACAGGTTCTTAAGAGAAAAAAACTGATGGTTATCAGAAGGGAGGTGGTGGGGAGATAGATTAAACAGGTGATGGGGATTAAAGGGTACACTTGTGATGAGCACCAGGTGATATACGGATATGTTGAATCACTATATTGTACATCTGAAACTAATATTATACTGTATGTTCACCAACTGGAATTTACATAAACATTAAAAAAAATAAAATTAAAATTAAAAAACTTTCTTCTTAGAATGGCTTTTGCAGTATCCCACAAGTCTGATATGTTTTATTTTCATTTATTTCAATATTTTTTAAAAATTTCCCTTTTGGGGGCGCCTGGGTGGCTCAGTTGGTTGGGCGACTGCCTTCGCCTCAGGTCATGATCCCGGAGACCCAGGATCGAGCTTCACATCAGGCTCCCTGTTTGGCGGGAAGCCTGCTTTTCCCTCTCTCGCTCCCCCTGCTTGTGTTCCCTCTCTGGCTGTGTTTCTCTCTGTCAAATAAATAAAATAAAATAAAATAAAAACACCATCATATCACAGAGTTAGAGTATTCTGAATTTGACTGTATTCTTACTGGTTCAGTGTGATGTATATTTTTGTATATTTTCATGTTATTAATTAGACTCCTTTCGCTTCAGCATGAAGAACTCCTTTCAGCATTTCTTGAAAAGTAGGTCTAGTAGTGAGACACTCCCTCAGCATTTTTTTTTGTAAGCTCTATGCCCAACCTGAAGGTTTTTGCTTTGTGTCTTCTATGAAGCATTGTATAGTTATTAAACTGATAACAACTTAACACTGACTGCATACAAAAACTTACCCTTTACTCTCCCCTTCTACTCCCACCCTTTTATTTTGATGTCATAATTATATCTTCTTATATTGTATAGTCATTAGAAATTATTTTAGCTATAGTTACTTTTAATGCCTTACATTAATATTAAGTGGTTAGCACACCATCATATCACAGAGTTAGAGTATTCTGAATTTGACTGTATTCTTACTGGTTCAGTGTGATGTATATTTTTGTATATTTTCATGTTATTAATTAGACTCCTTTCGCTTCAGCATGAAGAACTCCTTTCAGCATTTCTTGAAAAGTAGGTCTAGTAGTGAGACACTCCCTCAGTATTTTTTTTTGTAAGCTCTATGCCCAACCTGAAGCTTAAACTCATGACCCCAAGATTAAGAATCACATGCTTTACCAACTGAGCAGACCAGACCCTCCTTTCAGCTTCTGTTTTGTTTGGGACAGTCTTTACCTTATCTTCATTTCTTATGGATAACTTTGTCAGGTAAAGTATTCTTGGTTGGCAGGTATTTTTTGTTGTTTTTGTTGTTGTTGTTGTTTTTAGCACTTTGACTATATCATGCCACTTTCCTGTAGATTTCTGACAAGAAATCTGCCAACAGCCTTGTTGGGGTTCTCAGCCTCACTAAATCCTTGCCAATGCTGAGTAAAGATTGATTTTTCTACTCAGCTAATAGATACAATATAATACCTCATTTAAAAGTTCATTTACCGATAAGATTTTAATATTTGAATATTGATTCTTATCAGGGGGCTTATTTAAATGCATTTCCAAATTATTATGGTGAAGTTTCATGCTTCCATTCATATTTAAACTTTCACTTGCTCACCATTACTAACTCATCTTCAGGTATGTTTTCTTTGTAACAGCACTATCTTAAACAATCTTCATTTGTTTATTTTCAGTTTCCACTTCTATAACATAAACTTCCATGTAAGCCAGAACCTTATCTTTTCTTTACCACTATTGTACTCCCAGTGCTGGTAACAATGCCTGGAAACATAGAAACAAATATTTGTTGAAGAAATTACAAAACAATAGGATAATTAAGGCATCTCAGGGCATAATTTCATCAGCTATTTTCCATGAGATCTCCCCTGTGGCTTGAAATAGTTAATGGTCTTTCTTAAAAACGTCATTACTCTTAGAGAGTCTTTTAGACACTAAGAAATGAAATCAATGTGTCTATAACTTGTTCAATCTTGTTTCTTTTATTCTTAGTGAGACTATATTGATGTTGCCTTAAAAATGTAGGTTTCAAGGACAGGGATGTGGCTTTTCTAATTAATCTCTCTGTCCTCTTCCCAAATACCTAGGGCAATATCACAGACACACTGGAGAGTCAAAAATTATTAACTTATAACAATAGTGCTGATAATCTGGCTGTTAAAAGGAAAAGAATGCCATTCTGGAAATCTCTGCAGAATTGTATTTTAATAGAAGTATAACATTGTAATAGTCATATACAGTGTTAGGTCTAATTTTAGCATTCATCAGAACTTTATTGACATATATTTTTAAAAAGAAAAACATTGCATTTTCTCTTCTACATAAATACATTTTCCTGGTAAGGGATAAATCACAACAAGAAACAAACATTAAGAGGGTATCACAGCACTTTTTAGCCTAAAGAATGATTGAGGAATACCGAAATAAGCCTATATGTTCCCACTCACAACATATAACCATTTATTCATATATACATATAAATAAATACACATAAATATGAATATACATGCACATATATACACACACATATACATGCATACAGTTAATTAATATATTTATATTCATTGTCACAGTTTTCAAATTTGCATCAAACATCCACAATTTAATTAAGCACCATGTTTATATATTGCTCAACACAGAGTCTATTAGTTGAAAATATTATTATAGCTTCTTCAAAACTGCTGTTAAAACACTGACTTAATGTCCTTTATAAAAATACTCATAAAAATTTTTTCTTTGAGGGGTGCCTTGGTGGCTCAGTTGGTTGGGCAACTGCCTTCGGCTCAGGTCATGATCCCGGAGACCTGGGATCGAGTCCCACATCGGGCTCCCTGCTCGGCAGGAAGCCTGCTTCTCCCTCTCTCACTCCCTCTGCCTGTGTTCCCTCTCTGGCTGTGTTTCTCTCTGTCAAATAAATAAAAAATCTTAAAAAAAATTTTTTCTTCGAAATAAAGTTCAAGGAACACTTGGTGTCTCCTTCCTACAGTTAGGTTAATGATTCCCACTTATAGGATTTTATAATTCACAAAATATTTTCTCTACATTTGATTATAATTCCCTTGCAACAGTCCATTGAAGTCTATAGAAATTGAGCTTTTGTTGTGATCCATTATCCTGATGCAAATATTAAACTCAGATTGTCAGGTAACTAATTCCAGATCTGTAGCAGGTGAGAAATGAGGTAGACTGGCAAAATACAGGTTTCCTTATTCACAAAAACTTCCCTGCTTTTCAACATATGGTGAGAGCTATATTTCTCCCTTTCCATTTTTTAACTTTCCAAAGGTGCAGAACTAAATGTAATACTTAGAGTAATTTTCTCAATTTTTGTAGACTTATCTCCCCCTTTCTTAATGATTTCTTTTATCATTCCTTTTATCCATGTTTTATGTATAAGTTAATTAATATCAGTAGTAGATGGGGATATAAGGTATTAAAAATCACCACCTTTCCTCAACAACTCGAGCACTCTCCACTTCCATCTCTGGTAAAATGAACCAATTCCATAAGAAAGACTTGGGTGCTGCACTGATGGCATGAGGGCAGGGGCTATTGTGAGGCCCACCTTTCTACATATGAGAACATGCCTGTCCTGGTCAGATCAAGGGTGTCCTCATCATGTCCATTTTTTAAAAGGAGGAGGAGCCTGGATCAGGGATGCTTCATCTTTAAGAAATAATTTTTATTACATGGAAGAAAAATTTTTGGACAAAAAAAGTATGAAAATATAATGCCCTGCATAAAAACCTGACAACTGTTTAAAACTCCATAAATCCTTTCTATACATGGTAGAAATTAAATATCTAAAGTATCAGAACTGAAAAGTTACCAAATTAAATTTTAGAAAATGAGGAACTGTCTCAATTATGTTTTGATTTGTGAAATGTGTAGAACGTGTCTCTTTACTGAGGGCACAAAATTGTGTGACTTTCAGGAAGGCAGATACTGAAGAGTCAAGCACATATCCTACTAATTTGTGTTGTATTTTCCTGGGTATCCATACATCTTGGCCTAAAGCATGTGATGGTTTCCCAAATGTAGTTGTTGAAGGAATTCTTTAGGGACCTAGCCACTCCAAGGTAAACTGAGAGTTCACTCTCAGTGCACCCAGCTCTTGTACCTCTTTGTACCACCGGCTGAACTCAACTGGAACCAGCTTTTAAGAAAGCCTTAATGATATGGTTCTCCATAGGTTAGCACCTTAGAACACTAAGCAGAGCAGAAAAGAGAAAAGAATGAATGTAGAGTAACAAACAGCAATGCACAGAAGTATTAAACTGTTAACACTAGATTTTTAGAGCTCTTTATTTATTAAGGCTCTTACAACTTTATTATCTTTATCACACCTATTTTTTCATTTTGTGATAACTTACCTTGGCCTTTGAAAAGGCCAAATATTATTCCATAAATTACTAGTTTTCTTTAAACCTCAGTTGCTTTGGATAATAAACATCCTGTGGATGAAAACATCCTGTACCTCCCAATTCACCTATCTCTCAAGTTATTTTGCATAGTCATAGAGGCTCTGCTAACAATGATTCTGAATATATAACAATAGAGAAGCTCTTACATTTTACTCTCAATGTGTTTTCCTTTTTAAAGTAGATGCACCTGGGGCCCCTGGGTGGCTCAGTCAGTTAGGCATCTGCCTTTGGGATTGAGTCTCTCATCGGGCTCCTTGCTCAGTGGGGAGCCTGCTTCTCCTTCTCCTTCTACTGCTCTGTTGCCGGGGACCAGCCTTATCAGAGATGTGGGTCCCGAACCATGGGATATCTGGCAGGCAAAATAATGACACAGACGTGGAGATCTGATGCAAGCTGACAGACCCGAGGTCAGTCAGGAGAGACCTATGAAGCAGGCTCAGGCTCACGCTCTGGCTCTCTAGCTCTAGCTCTGGCTCTGGCTCTCTAGCTCTGGCTCTGGCTCTCTAGCTCTGGCTCTGGCTCTCTGGCTCTCTGGCCCTGGCTCTCTGGGCTCTGGGCTCTGAGCTCTCTGCCTCTGCTTCTGTCTCTCTTGCTCTCTGCTTCTGTCTCTCTTGCTCTCTCTGCTTCTCTCTTCACAGGCTCCTTTCCTTTGCCTCTGCCTTTGCCTTTGCCTTTGGCACTGCCTTTGTCTCTCTTGACTGTCAAGGGGCCCAGTCTTTTGTTATTCAAAAAATGAGGAAGTTGGGTGGTGCAGTTAAATCTTTAACTGCTTTTGCACCTGCCCTAGAGACAGGATTAGTATTGTCACTGCAGGGTACAGATTGCTTAAACTCACAAAAGTTGAGACCATTGAGGCAGAGGTAACAAGGAATACAGATAAGAGATACAGAGATATGATTACCAGGAGGAGGATTAAATGGAACAATATGTCTTGGATAAGCACACAAAGGACATATTTCCCAGGCCCATAGGGTAACTGCCTTTTCGGATTCTAGGCGGGGAAAGCCTGGAGGGACTTTCTTTCACATTCACAGGTACCTCCACCAAAACTTCTGGTGGCTTGGGCATGGTGGGAGGGGTGGATCATGCACTGTCCCCGACACTGCTCTGTCTCTCTGACAAATAAATAAAATCTTTAAAAAAAAAAACTAAATAAAGTAGGGTGCCTGGGTGGCTCAGTGGGTTAAAGCCTCTGCCTTCGGCTCGGGTCATGGTCTCAGGATTCTGGGATCGAGGCCTGCATCAGGCTCTCTGCTCGCAGGAAGCCTGCTTCCTCTTCTCTCTCCACCTGCCTCTCTGCCTACTTGTGATCTCTCTCTCTGTCAAATAAATAAATAAAATCTTAAAAAATAAAACTAAATAAAGTATATTCACCTTCCTAATCTGGCAAGGTTTTATTACTACCATCAGTAATAGTTTTCCCAGTGAGTTGTAGGGTTTTCCCAGTGAGTTGTAGGGTTATGATTATACTTTGCCTCTGTTCTCATAGTGGTTTGGCTATTTCCTGTCCTATGTAGTGAGTCTGTAAGAGTGGTTTGGCTATTTCCTGTCCTATGTAGTAAGTCTTTAAGAGTATTTCTTCAGCTGAATATGACACGCCAAATATCTGAGTGGATACAACACTCAGCAGCTCACTTTATTATTTTTAAACTATATTTATTGTGGTAAAAACACTTAACTTGAGATTTACCCTCTTAATTATTTAGGTGTAGAATACATTATTGTTGACTATAGGTACAATATTCTACAACAGCTCTCTAGAGTTTATTCATCTTTTTAACTGAAATGGGGAATTACTAATCAAAGGGCATAAGTTTCATTTCAGCAGCTCACTTTATTTTTCTTATAAAGAAAGAGTGTGGGAGGGAGGAGAAGACAGAGAATATTTTTTTAAGATTTTCTTTATTTGAGAGAGAGAGGCAGAGAGAGACAGAGCATCCATGAGGGATGGGGGAAGGAGCATAGGGAGGGGGAGAAGCAGGCTCCCGGCCAAGTAGAGAGCCCATATAGGGCTCAATCCCAGGACCTTGAGATCATACCCTAAGCTGAATGCAGTTGCTTAACCAACTGAACCACCCAGGCACCCTGGGAGATACAAAATCTCAAGCAGACTCTCCACTGAGTAGAGAGCCCAATGCAGGGGCTCAATCTCAATACCCTGAGATCATGACCTGAGCTAAAACCAAGAGCTGAATTCCCAAATGACTGAGCCACCCAGGCACCACTCAGAAGATAATTTAAACCAAGACTATGTTCCCGTGGTAACAATGCTGGATGGTAAGGCAGCTTTTTTTGATTCCAGGTCATACTGCCTCAAGTGAAGCAATACACGGTAAGAAGTCTTGGGGACAAAGTGAACAGAATTCAGGCCCAAATATGAGAGAGCTGATAAGATTAGGTAAGGCTTTTAGAACTCAAGCACCTAGGCTGGGGTTAAGATTGTGGCTGTAGGGGCACCTCGGTGGCTCAGTCAGGTACGAGTCTGCCTTTGGCTCAGGTCATGACCTCAGGCTCCTGGGATCCTGGGATTGAGCCCTGTGCTGGGCTCTCTGCTCAGTGGGGCTCTGCTCCCTCTCCCTCTGCCTCTGACCATCAACTTATGCATGCTCTCTCAAATGAAGAAAATCTTCAAAAAAAAAAAAAAGAAGAAGAAGAAGAACATGGATCTATACTCCAATTTATTTACAAAATATTACCAAAGCAGAGCTTGGTTGTTCTGACAAAGTGAATAAGAAAAATTGTATTTCTGTGTGCAAGATATTACTTCAGTGCTCACATGTAGCATACTGTAATGCAGATTTAGAGAGCAACAAAACTAATTCTGGGCCATGACTTCTAGGGGACTGGGTTAGCTGAGGTACTTCTTGCCTAGGTCTAATGTGATTCAGAATTCAGACAAGGTTAAACATACAGGGTAAAACCATTTTTAATTTTGCCAGGTGCTATTAAAATGGAATCACATTGCTTCCTGAATTTATACTTCTTCCATTATGAGTAGAGTAGTCAGATAAAAGGTACTTAATTAAATTTGAATTTCTATTAACAACAAATAATTTTTAGTATAAGTATGGCCCTTGTGATGTTCAGGAAGTATGCTTTCTTTATTTGAAATTCAAATTTAACTAAGAATCCTATATTTTTATTTGCTAAATCTGGCAACACTATGAGCAAAGTTTAAGCATCTCTTTATATATTTATAATCTATTTGTATATCTTTTTTTTCTAAGAACTGTTCATATTCTTTGACCATTTTTTTAGGTTATTGGTGCTTCAATACATATTAGTAGGAAAACTGTCCTTTATATGTCATATAAGATACAATTCTTCTAATTTTAATTTTGTGTATTGTGTTTTTGCCCAAAAGTTTTCATTTACAAATTTTTTTAAAGATTTTATTTTTATTTATTTGAGATAGAGAACATAAGTGGGGAAGGGATAGAGGAAGAGGGAGAAGCAGGCTCCCTACTCCCAGCAGGGAGCCAGACACGGGGCTCAATCCCAGGATTCCGAGGCCATGGCCTGAGCTAAAGGCAGATGCTTAACCAACTGAGCCACCCAGGTGCCCCAAAAGTTTTCATTTGAAATTTCAGAATGTATCTTTTCTTATATGGTAGCATGGTTTCTTCTCATGTTTAGAAAGGTCTTCCCAACTCTCTAATGTGTATATGTGTGTGAATATTCATACATATTCATATACACACACATATATATGAGGAATGGTTCCTCAAAGATGTCCATGCCCTAATCCCCAGTGACTTTGTTATAGTTCACGGCAAAAGGGAAATTAAGGTTGCAGATGGCATTAAGGACAATAATCAGTTGGCTTTCAAATAGGGAGGCTAGCCTAGATTATCCAGGTGGACTTAATGAATTCACAGGTGTCCTTAAAAAGTGGAAGAAGGAGGGAGCACCTGGCTGGCTCAGTTAATAGAACATATGACTCTTGTTCTCAGTCTTGTGATTTTTGAGCCTCATGCTGGGTGTAGAGATTACTTTAAATGAAAGAGGGAGGCAGAAGAAGAGGTCAGAGAGGGATGCAACTACAGAAGCATGATCAGAGAAATGCCATGTTGTCGGCTTTGAAAGTGGATAAATTTGACCATGAACTAAGGAATCCAAGTAGATTCTAAAAGTTGAAAAGGTAAGAAAACAGGTTTTCCCCAAAGATTTCATAAAGGAATACAGCCTTGTAGACATCTTGATTTTAACCCCCATAAGACTCATTTTTAGACCTTTGACCTCCAGAATTCTAATATAATAAATATGTGCTGTTTTAAGCCACTAAATTTATGATAATTCACTATAGCAGTAGTGAAAAACTAAAATATCATCCAATTTTCTAAACCTTTAAAGAAATATTTAAATACCCTCTCCCTACCTTCACCCTTTTTTATAGCTGGCCAATTATCCTGACTCAAACAAAACATGCTCCTATCTTACTATTCTCTCTATATAGAATGCTCTTAGTATAGATAGTGTCATGGTTTGCTCTTCATTTCAGGTGGTGCCCCAAAGCTCTTCACTTCAGGTTCTGCCCCTTGCAGAAAGGTCTTCCTTGAGTGCTGTATTAAAATACTTTCTATATAATATCCTCTCCACCGTCAGCCTCTGTTCCCTTAAACTAATTTTTTTAAAGATTTTATTTATTTATTTGACACAGAGAGAGACCACAAGTAGGCAGAGAGGCAGGCAGAGAGAGCGAAAGAGAGGAGGAAGCAGGCTCCCTGCTGAGCAGTGAGCCCGATGCGGGCCTCGATCCCAGGACCCTGAGATCATGACCTGAGTCAAAGGCAGAAGCTTAACCCACTGAGCCACCCAGGTGCCCCCTTAAACTAATTTTTATTTTCAAACACTATCACCATCTGCCATATTACATGTATTCATTCATAATTTTGTATCTCCAATCACTAAAATATGCATTCCATAAGAACTAGGGCCTCATATTCACTGCTGTAACCCTGGCATTTAGAAAGTAGTAGACACAGGGGTGCCAGGGTTCCATAGTTGGTTAAACATTGGATTCTTGGTTTCAGCTCTGGTTGTGATCTCAGGGTGGTGAGATTAAGCCTTGTGTTGGACTCCAAGCTCAGCACAAGTTTGCTTGTGAGTTTCTCTCTCTCCCTCTCCCTCTGCCTCTCCTCTCCCCTCACTTATACATGTGCATTCTCTCTCTCTCTCTCTCTCAAATAAATAAATCTTAAACTATAGAACCTCAATACATATTTATGGCTGAACTACTTTATTATTCTAGGTCTCATTAAATTGAAGGAGTTTCCCCGATATTTCCAGATTATTTTCTGTATATATTAGAGTATGTCCTCATGTTCTAGGAATCAAAATAAAAATAAATATTAAATATAAGTGAGATGTTCTCCTGTGTCTAAAGGTAGAGACAACCTACCTGTAGGCATATTTGTGTGTGTGTGTGTGTGTGTGTGTGTGTGTGTGTTCCCTACCACTGTCATAGAAATCAAAGGCTTATAGGTACCTGGTACTTTAAAGGAAAGGTGTGCTACATGTGCCTTGAAAAAGCAGCCCTTCCCAATATCCTAATACCCTTTGAAAAATAAAAATAATCTAATTAAAAGGTTAAATTTGCACAAAGATTAAGTGGACACTGAAGAAATTGTTATAATTCTTATCCTTTATTTTAAAGATATTACTTATTTATGTGTCAGAGAAAGGGAGACAGCAAGCAAGCATGGGCAGGGGGAGTCGCAGGCAGAGGGAGAAGCAGTGTGGGGCTCAAACCCAGAACCCTGAGAAGACAGATGCTTAATTGACTGAGCCACCCAAGCATCCTTCTTATCCTTTACCTTTTGAGTTTTAATATTATATGAACTCTAATTGATTGCACTGATGATTTCCCAAGATTCACTGAGAAGAAAGGATGCCAAGACTTCTAAATTAGACCTTAACATGAATTTAGAAGTTGTCTAGACTGATGCCCAGAGCTTACACAAGAACTATGTGGCAGAATGGGGCATAGAAATCTCTGCACCAATGTTTCTTGATTAATAGCTGAACATGTATGTATGCACCAAAAGAATAAGCACCAACCCTAAAATCCAGGAAATTCAGGTCCCTGTGGCAACAATAAAAGTGAAAACCTTGATAGACTTAAAATACCTTTTCTCAGTTTTCTCTCTTCCTGATATTTAGAAGCAAAAATGATCTCTTTGTACTAAATAACTACCTCTGGGTTATTGTATTTTAAAATGAAAGTAAGAGGGATGGGCAGGGACTAAAGGAGAAACTATGGAATTTCTGCTAACATCACATGGTAGATACTTAGAAGAGAGATTTGACTGATTTGTACCCAAAGTTGATGAAAATAGAACATATTGGATATCCATAAATTATTTTTGTTGGTTATATTTTAATGATCTGATTATGTGCCTTCAACACTGGCTTGTGAGTATTTTGAAAAGTCTTGTGTTTTATTCATCTTTTCCAGTTCCTGCATAGTGCCTGGCATATCATAACACATGGTTTCCACTAGTGTATGTTTAATCAATGAATAGATTAATTAATTCAGCAGAACATTCAGAGGAAAAGGATGAAATTTAATGGGTTTTACAAGCCATTATATTTTTTCTCATTTAGGATGACCTTTGAATTCCAAAAGCAAAGAAGAAATTTAACAAGAAAAAGGAAGAGAATTATTTCATTAAATCAATTGTATGGAGCTGTACTAAGTGATTTAGGAGATATTAAAATAAACAAGATAGGCCTTCTGACTCTAGCAAAAATCTAATTATACTAGAATATTATGTTTTGATGGTTAAAATATTATATTTTAACTCAAATATTTTGGTTAAATAATAGTTACTTTGAATTAAATAATAGTTACTTTCAATTATATCTATGATTTTTGTTGAAATGATTTATAAGACAGAAATTCTGAAATGGATGGAAAATATTTTCTGTACTTACATTTCTTTTTACTAATGTTCATTAATGGATAGATTCCATTTTGGTGACTACATTTGCCATTTGACATAAAATGACTTACCCTTTAAAATAAGTGCATATGGTGTTAAAACACACCTTGTGTTAAAGATACTTTTACTGTGAAATTTTGTGACTCATTTTTTGGAGTTAAAATATTCCTGAAATAATCTAATGGTACACTTCACATTTTTTTGTGTAATTTATTTCTCAATTTTATTCTATATCAGAAAGAACTCTTTAAAGTTTAACAAACATGACATTCTCCCAAAATAAATAAAAGCCTGGATTATTCAATCATACTTAGTTTCTTTTCAAAATGTATAACATACATAGCTAGAGCCAACTTTGGTTTTTAAACAATAATGAATTTAAAAATCGACCTCTATATATGAATAATCTTACCTCCAAATTATGAGCAAACAGTGTGAGATAACGAGAATATTCACATCAAAGATATTTTATCATGACAACTAAACTAAATTTTAAACAATGAGAGGTGCAACAATTCGTTTTATTAAAAACATTTGTAAGGTTAACAAAAAACTGTCTAAGAGAAACACAATGATACTTAGATTTCTTTTTTTAATTTTTATTTAAATTCTAGTAGATGGACTTTTGGGCTCTTTCCATAGTTTGGCTATTGTTGATAAATGTTGCTATAAACATCAGGGTGCATATACCCCCTTTCAATTTGTATTTTTGTATCCTTTGAGTAAATACACAGTAATGCAATTGCTGGATTATAGGTATTTATAGTTTTTAATTTTTTGAGGAACCTACATACTGTTTTCCAGAGTGGCTCTACATCTTCACCAACACCTGTTGTATCCTCACCAACACCTGTTGTTTCCTGTATTGTTAATATTAGCCATTCTGACAGCTGTGAGGTAGTATCTCATTGTGGCTTTGATTTGCATTTCCCTGATGATGAGTGATGTTGAGCATACTTTCAGGTGTTTGTTGGCCATCTGCATGTCTTCTTTGGAAAAGTGTCTATTCATGTATTTTGCCCATTTCTTAAGGGGAATGTTTTTTGGGTGTTGAGTTTTATAAGCTCTTTATGTATTTTAGATACTAACCCTTTATTGGATATATCATTTACAGATATCCTCTGTCATTCTGTAGTTATATCTTCTGTCATTCATTACTTTTGTTGATTTTTCCTTCACTGAACAAAAGCCTTTTATCTTGATGAAGTCCGAATAATTCATTTTAATTTTGTTCTCCTTGCCCCCAGTGACATGTCTAGTAAGAAGTTGCTATTGCTGAGGTCAAAGAGGTTGTTGCCTGTGTTCTCTAGGATTTTGATGGTTTCCATCTCATATTTAGGTCTTTCATCCATTTTGAATTTATTTTTGTGTACTGTGTAAGAAAAAAGTCAGTCTCTTCAATAAATGGTATTGGGAAACCTGGACAGCAACATGCAGAAGAATGATACTCGGATTTCTGCAGAATAAGGCAGTTTCAACTGAATGGCATGCTAAAGTGGGAGATATATAAAACATTGGATGCTGCTTTGTGAAGAGTTTGGTGAAGTTGGAAACAGTATTTAACACTGCCTTTATAGTACCTAGTTGAGACAGTCTCACTAGAGCACAGAATTGATTTAATGGTTGTTAGACAATTAGACAGGTTTTCCAAGCAGAATAGATATCTCTAGCATAGGATAAGGGAAATACATCACTTTAGCTAGTACAAATAGAATGTGTCAGATTAGTGAAATTAGGCATATATACTGGAGAACAGCAGGCAGGAAAAGGAAGAGATAGCAGAGCATTTGCATTTTTACAACCACAGGAGTGAGGTGAGTCAAGAACACAGTGGAGTGTGACCAAATTAAGCAGAAGTATAACTGAGACTGAACTGCATGAACCCCATTCCTACTTGCCTTGGCTATTTCTTGCCCCCTTTATATTTATAATATAATGAAGAAAAGTTTATTCAAATGAAGTAAATAGTAATCAGGAAGCTGATCAGTAATTATGGTAAAATATGATCCAATCAGCTCCATCTTCATGGAAAGATTAGTAAGGAATTTTGGCAAAGGTCTTGTTCAATAAAGTATAAGATCATACAGAGACAGATTTAAATTATACATAAAAGAACTGTACTGGATCTGCATATGAGAGCATATTTTAGATATCATACACTGTTTTATCACTCATCTGACTTTAGTCAGTATCAATAAACTATTTCATGAATCCATGTCACCATATCCTTCCACCTTGGCCATTGCTTCATGGGAAGAACCCTAGCACTGACAGAAGATAGAGCTCTTTGTCTTGATGTGGTCAGTCAGTTTGGGTTGTGAGAAATTGCAGCAGCTTGCATCTTTGGTCTCCACGGTGTTTGATACCATAAAGGGAATGGGATAGGAAGACAGGTGAGTCAAGCATATTTTAAAAATTCTTTGCGTCAAGGATTCCAGTATATATTTGGGCAATTTTTTCTACTAAGATAGACAGTATTCCTTATAGCATTTTCTTTACAATCACTCCTCTTTTTAAGATATGTACTTCTCAGAACAGCACCATTAAGAAAGTCTTTTCTAGGGAGACTTTTTTTTTTTTTTAGTTTTACAGCTGAACTGACAGGCACAAAAAGTTTACTGACAAGGTCAGGCAGTGAGTCAGAGCAGCAAGGGTCATGGGCAGCATTAGATCTTGTCAGTGTAACCATTTCACTGGTAAATCACAGTGTTTTATATTGAGAAAAAAACGGCAATATTTGCTTAAGGAGATATTTTGAAATTGTGTTTTCTTTAGACAGTGTAATCACATGGAAGTTTTTATAATATTTTACCAGTCATCTCTTAACTTCTGAGCTGTTTAAAAGCCACTCAGACATCATTCTCACAGAAAAGTCACACAGGCATTTGTGTGTGTGATTTGCTGTTTGGGAATTCAGCATGTGCCACACATTCAAATATGTCTAAAGAATTATTTCTAGAATTATTTAGAATAATTGTCCAGTATACACATTGTTAGATACAAAAATATACTTCTCTAAGCAAAGCATGTTTCAGTCTGTATTTCTTAATTTAATATTAATTTATCAAGCTCCATCTCAGATAGGCTAGCCAAGGATACATTAAAAACCAATAAGATGTGACTCCTGGCCTGAGAAGTTTACAGTATAACAAGACTGACAAAGAAGCAAAGAAGTGTTTAAGGTACTATTTGAATGTGGGTGAGTGCCATCCCTGCCTTAGTCTTTCACATTCTGAGGCTAAGCAGTCCAGGTAAGATTCCACAGGAAGTAATGCATTAGGGAATGGTCAAGCTGATGTGTAGCCCCAGAACTAGAAGTTGCATGCGATGCTCAATGTAAAGATGCTGCAGAAGAAAGTGTGATGTATAGAGTTCATCATGTTCAATTTCCTCAATGTTCTAAGATTTAAAAAAATAAAACCAATATGAAAGAAAAATTCCCCTTCAGCAATGTTATTATAATGTAAAAGATTTGTAGGGTCACAAAATGAGAATTCTTAGTGATCTGAAACAACTAGATGTTTAGGCTCAGTAGCTGAGATTGGCCAATAGCATATGGAATTGGTTGAAAGTGCAAAACTTATTTATTAGAATGGTTCACATTTTGAAACTTTACATTATAATTCAAAGCCAATAACCTATTTTATTTGGGATGCATCCAGTTTTAATGGTCTGCACATAAATCTAAGTGAATAAATGTAAATTAATTTGAAATTGATATCTCCCCAAAACCTAAGCTAATTCAAGTTCTGAAATCCTTTTCTACAAAATAGAAAAGTATAGTGTGATTTTAAGAATGCTCACTAACAAAATCAGTGCACTTTTCTACTGAACGTATTGATTATTTTTTCAAGATAGTCCTTGAGATTCTTATTGAAGTTCCTTCCAGGCCAGCAGTGTCAACAGCAATGGACCACAATGAGTTTCAATTTAATATATTCCTTTGCTTAACTCCCATGATACTTTACACTTGAATAGATATGACATATCTTCTGGCAATATTTATATGAATATAAGATATTAAATAATATGTAACATTTCAAACTTCTTTTACCCGAACTGTTTCCATGGAAACAAAAGGCATGTACTGAAAATTAAAATACTTTTTTCCCCCTTACTAGATGGATATGAGGCATCTCCTTAGAAATTCTGCTGCACAAGAGCTAAAATCACTAACTTCATTAATTACAGGCATTAATCGCCTAACTAAATTTCTTAAAGGTCAAGGGAAGAAACATAAAATGTATTTTAGGGAATTTGACTTTAAACACATCGCCTTTATAAAAGGCCAAATCAAAAATTCTAAATTACCATCAATACAAAATGTCTTCAGATGTTTTAATTTTAACACACAGATCAAGTATCAAAGAGACTCATTCTCATGTAATCTACACAGTGAATTTTAGGCTAATTTTGTTATTGCTTCACGTTGCCCCAAAGAGGAATAAACTATTTTAATGGATTATCTTAGGAAATATTATTTAGATGGCATTTTGATTGTGGGAAAGAGAAAGAATTCCATCCCCTCCTAGAAGTTATTGTATTTTCTTTATTTTCTTTCCTTTCCTTTTTTCTTCCTCTCTTTCTTTCATGAATAAATTTTTACTAAGATTTTAACATCATGTCAAGCATAGTAGGGGAATATAAAATGCCCTGTCTTTAAGGTGTCTACTGTCTAGTGACAGACTTACAAGTTAACAGAAAAGGAGAACAGTGGACGGTATGTGTGCTTTTAAGGGCAAGATTTGTCTTTCGATTCTTCTTTGAATCTTGCATCTCAACATGTTGCATGGTGCCTGGCACTAAGAAATATCAATATAGGTAAAATATGTTGATAATGGTTAAGGAGTTAATATATGAAGTCTTTAGACACTAAGTTCATACGATATATAATTGAGTATAAAAATAAGAAGTAGAAACACTGAATACTACAAAGGTTCAAAGAAGATAAGCCACTGAGTATTAGAGAAGTTAAAAAAAAAGGTTTTCACAGATGTGGTGAGACACTAGCTAAATTACAAAGGATTGGTAGGGTTTTATCAAAGGGAAAATGTTTTAAATATTTTTAAAGATTTTATTTATTTATTTGAGAGAGAGTGAACACAAGTGGGAGGGGCAGAGGGAGAGGGAGAAGTAGACTCCCCCAGGAGCGGGGAGCCAGACAAGGGGCTCAATCCCAGGACCCTTGGATCATGACCTGAGCTGAAGTCAGATGCTTAACCAACTGAGCCACCTAGGCACCCCTTAAATATTTTTATAATAATAATAACATAAATGAATCCTAGTTAAAACATGAGATATTAAGCACAAATATATCTTTTTTCTAATCTTTCACAAAATCCCATTAAAATGTGTTAAAATATTTTCTCTTTCTTTTTGCTGCTGTAACAAATTACTATAAATCTTGTGGCTTACCATAATGCAAGTTTATTATCTTATAGTACTGGAGGTATAAATTCTAAAATCTAGGTGTCAGCCACATTACTTCTGGAGGCTTCACAGATGAATCCTCTACCTTTTTCATCTTCTAAAGAATCTCTGCATTCCTTGGCTCATGGCTTTTTCTTCATTTCATTTCCACCTATTTCTTCCATCCTCACATAAATTACTAATGCATCTGATCCTCCTATGTTCCTTTTATAGGGACTCTTGTGAATACATTGGATCCACCTGAATAACCCAGGATAATTTCCTGGGTTATTATTCCTGGGTTATAATTTCCCAAATATAATTACAACAGCAAAGTCTGTTTTATTATTTAAGGCAACAAATTCACATGTTCCAGGCAATAGTATATGGACATCTTTGGAGGCCCATTATTCAGCATACCACAGTCTTCCTTCTGGGAATCACAAATCTCATCATCTAAATCACCTAATTTGTTGTGAGTAAGGGTATTGAAATAATCTATTCTGGTGCAAAATTACTCTCTATCTGTGCATCTCTGAAACTTAAGGTACAGGTCATCTGATCCCAAAATACAATAATGGAGCAAGGATAGGATAACAATTATGTACATTTCCATTCAAAATGGGAAAAAATGAAAAGAGAAAAGGAGTCACTGGTCTCAAGAAAATTTAAAATCCAACTGGGTAAATTACACTGGGTTTTGAGGCCTGGGAATTAATCTTCTGTGGGCCCTGGCTCCTGGCTTTGGAGTCATGAATCATAGCATGTGTTTTGCTCTAAGCAGTTTTACCACTAGCTCTTTGCCTATAGATTTTGGGGACACTGATAACTGTCTTTCAATTCATCTTCTCTCTGTCCCTTTTGGTACAGATGGCAGTATTTCTTCTGATATAACATTCACAAAAACATCACAAAAAGTCTCTGATGTCTGTCAAGCAGATTCATTCTACTTATGGATATGTATCCTCAGGCTGGGAAGCAGAAGCAAAAATAAACTATTGGGACTATAAGAAAACAAAAAGCTTCTGCACAGCAAAGAAACCATCAACAATACAAAAAGGCAACCTACTGAATGGGAGAAGATATTTATGAGTGATAAATCTGATAAGGGGTTAATATCCAAAATATATTAAAAGCTTATACAACTCAACACCAAAAAACAATCTGATTAAAAAATGGGCAGAGGACCTGTACAAATATTTTTCCAAAGAAGATATACAGATGGCCAACAGACACATGAAAAGAGGTTCAACATCACTAATTACCTGGGAAATGCAAATCAAAACCATAAGGAAATACCACCTTAAACCAGTCAGAATGCCTAATATCAAAAAGATAAGAAATAACAAGTGTTGGTAAGGATGTGGAGATCCTGCACTGTTGGTAAGAATGTAAACTGATACAACCACTGTGGAAAACACTATGAAACTTTCTCAAAAAATAAGAAATAAAAATAGAATACCATATGATCCAATAATTCCACTTCTATATTTACCCAAAGGAAACAAAAACATGAATTTTAATAGATATATGTACCATTATATTTTTTGCAGTATTTTGTACAATAGCCAAGAAATGGAAGCAACCCAAGTGTTCATCAACAGATGAATTGATAAGTAAGATGTGCCATATACAAACAATGGAATATTACTCAGCCATAAAAAGAATAAAATCTTGCCATTTGTGACAACATGGATAAACCTAGACTCTAAAGGGTATAATGCCAAGTGAAATAAGTCAGAGAAAGACAAATACCATATTATTTCACTTACAAGTGTAATCTAAAAAATAAAACAAACAAAACAGACTCTTAAATGCAGAGAACAAACTGGTGGTTGCCAGAGGGGAAGTGGGTGAGGAGACTGGTAAAATAGATGAAGGGAATTAAGAGGTACAAACTTGCAGTTATAAAATAAAGTAGCCACGAGTATGAAAAGTACAGCATAGGGAATAGAGTCAATAATATTGTAGTAATATTGTTTGGTGACTACATTTTTTGTAGTCAGTACTGAGTAATGCATAGAATTGTCAAATAAATATGTTATACATCTGACACTAGCATAACATTGTATATCAATTGTAGTTCAGTAATTAAAAAAATAAAAAATTGGTGAGTAGAGGCTGAAAAAAGGGAGGATTTACTCCGTTAGAGAAGAGGCCTCTCCAAAGGTCTTTCTTAGATAATCCCATATCTATTTTTGGCTCCTGCTGAGATAGCTGAGTGGATTCATGAATCACATGACTGATCTATTCAAAGAGCCCTCTGAATAAATATTCTGTTTTCTCATTCCTTTGGAGGCACTAGCAAAAAGTTGTCTAGCCACAGCCTTCACATTCTCTCCAGAGTATGATTTCTGGTAGGGAATCTCCTACTTTTAGGATCTTTTATAATCTGGATAGGCTGGGAATTCACAAATCTTCAAACTTGGTTCCATTTTGCATGATAGTTCTTCCCTTAATCTACTCTTTTTGTTTGTTTGTTTGTTTGTTTTCATTTTATTACAGGAAGCAAGAAGAAACTAGGCTTCACCTTCAACACTTGGCCTGGAAATCTTGGCTGTATCCAAATGTATTGCTTACAAGTTCCATCCCATGCAACTGTATGTCACAGTTCAGCAAATCTTTTTGCAATGATATAACAAAGGTCCCCTTTCTTCCAGTTTCCAATAACATGTTCATCATTTCCTTCCAAGCCCTCAGCAGCAGCACCTTTATAAACATCTATATTTCTACCAACAGTCTGTGTATGACAATTTAGGTATTCTCTCAGGCAATATAAGTTTTTTCTACCATGTTTCTCATTTCCTCCTGAATCCTCACCAGCGACACTTTAAGGTCCATTATTTCTAAAAGTCTATTCAAGGCAAAGGAGGCTTTTCTTATTCTCCCCGCCTCTGCCAATTACTCAGTTCCAAACCTACTTCCACATTTTTAAATATTTGTTACAGAATCCCACAGTGGGTGCCAAAATCGATATTCATTTCCTACTGATGCTATAAGAAATTACCATAAATTTGGTGGCTTAAAGTAAAGCAAATTTATTCTCTTACAATTCTAGAAATCAGAAATCTAAAGTCAAGGTGTTATCATGGCTGTGTTAACACTTCCGGAGGTTTCAGGGCAGAGTACTTTTCTTTGACTTTTTCAGCTTCTAGAAGTCTGTATTCCTTGGCTTATGGCCCCTTCATTACATCACTATTCTTGCTTCCATCCTCATATCTCTTACTAGTAAGACTGATCCTCCTACTGCCCTTATATAAAGACCATTGTGATTACATTGAGCTCATCTAGATAACCCAGTGCCATGTCCCACCTCAAGATCCTTAATTCAATCCCATATGCAAGATCCCTTTTAACATGGAAGGTAACATATAGACACAGGTTTCAGGGAATAGATGTGGGTATTTGGGGGGGTATTATTCTGCCTACCACAAACTGTAAGGTATAAACCCATAAATATTTAAAAAAAACAGGAAAAAAGACAACAGATGAGAGATTTAAATTTTTTTTCGAAGACAGAGGTCTAATAGTTAATTTACAGAGACAGAGGAAGTGAAGTGCCTGGGTGGCTCAGTCAGTTAAACATCTGCCTTCAGCTCAGGTCATGATCCCTGGGTCCTGGGACCGAGCCCCACATTGGGCTCCCTACTCAGCAGGGAGTCTGCTTCTCCCTCTGCCCCTCCTCATGCTTGTGCTTTCTCTCCCTCTCTCAAATAAACAAATAAAACCTAAAAAACAAACAAAACAAAACACCAAAAAACAAGGACACAGGAAGCTAGAATGTGTTAATAGAGAAAGCTAGAATGTGTCAAAAGGGCACTGATAAAAACAGAACAATTTACCCTGAAGGACCCCTGTGGGACTCAGTGTTTAGGGGTAAAGTTCTTAGGTAATCCAAAAAGTACAAGTAAGTTGTATGGATAATATCAGAAATTAGTTCCTCTCCTAACTTGTCAGGCAGGTGAACCCCAACTTCTGAGTGAAATTAAATCTGAGAGTCTCTAAACCTGGGGATCCAAGTAGAAAGAAACCTTGAATGTAAAACAGGTGTAAAGGGGAAATAAGTAAAAGTTAAATTATTATATTTATGCCATCATCTTCCACCTTAACCGTAGCATACAGGCAGCCAGGCATAGATATCCTTAAGCAGGTAATTGAAAACTACTTTTCTGAAGACACTGAACAACCAGTAAGAAGACTTCCAGACACTAAATATTTTCTACTTTACATCCTACACCAATCCAGTGATCAATCAAATGGAAGATAAATGCTTCTAGACCTGAGAAGACTAAAAATTCTGCACATTGCATACTCTAATTGAGAAAAGTACTGGTGGTATACTGCAGGGAGCCAGCCCCAGCAAGAGTCAGGGTCCAGAAGGTGGGAAAGGTGTTGGTGGTATATTTCAGAAAAGAAAAGAAGAAACTAAGACAGGAAGACATGGGATTCTACATATAGGAGATGCAAGACTGGGGAATGGTGAAGGAAAGTCTTAGAATAACAGTTTTTAAAGCAGGCATAGGACAAATAAGCCTGGTCAGAAAAGGGGAACTGACACCTCTGGGAGGAAGCTAATTTTTTTTTAATGGAAATTTATGGGCTACATGATGTTTTGGAACGTTTATTATCCTGAGATATTGTTAATAGGTGTTTTACACGAACAGGTATATGTGGAGAAAAATGGAGCAACAAGGTTCTTAAAAGCCAATCAAATAGTGGAGATCAAGGACAAATGAAATGTTTTAAGAGAAATAAAACGTAATCATAGTTCAAAATATGGTCCACCAATTAACAGTATTTATGTCCTTGATGCAACTGTTGAATATTGATTTAACAGCAACAACAACAAAAAGTGATACGGCCACATGGGGAAATTGGCTTGGAAAAGAGGAGGAGAAATGTAGTATAAAAAGGTCATAATGTGTTTTTGATAGTTAGTAGATAATGTCTGAAACGGATGTATCCAAAAAGAGCAATACATGTATATTACTTACAAATATGGCAGTTAATACCAGCTGAAACATCTGCAATATTGAATTGATTGCCTCTCAAAAGCATAACTAAGGGACAAAGGCATGGGACAGACAAAGATAGATTCTTATTATAAGTCTTTTTGTATTTTTTAAAAACTATATGCATATATAACTGGTAAAATATAAATTAATTCACATTTTAAATAATATTAGTGATTCAAACAATACAGGAATATGAAAATAATGTGAAATCCCCATCCCTCTTACTCTCTCCAATTTCAAATGGCCAGGATATTCCATTATTTCTCTATGTAAGTTCTAGCATAATTAATGACTCATTATTAACTGAATGAGCTATAGGTAATGTGCTAAACACCTAGTCTGCTATTATTTAGCAACCTTAAATGGAACTTACAGCCCTCAAGGTAGTTACAAGTAGTGTATCATTTAATTAGTACATACATCCACTTGGGTAAGTAACACTATTTTCATTTTAAAGATTAGGAAATAGAGGCAGTAATACTCCAAATCATATAGCTATTAAGCAACGTGGGGAATGAAACCCAAATTGTCTTGATCATGATACCTTTGCTGACCATGAAATATGATATGTATTAAGTAACTAGCATGAATTCTGGCACATAGAAGGTGCTTAATAAATAATTATATAACTTTATCGACATAAAATTTCAAGATATTTTTATAAGTCTCCTCTCCTGTTACAGTAAAAGGCTATATTTGTTAAGGAGAATAAACAAAACATTCATTTTCTGCAGTACATCTGGTTTGGGACAGTAATCTCATTTTACATGTCACAGAAATGCATTTGTCATAGATGTAATATTCTTAGTATCTTAAAATAGATCCCTTTTAAAGAATAAAGTAAACATCTAAATACAGATTTAGAAAGCAAAAAAAAGCAAAATTAAATGTAGAAAAGCATGTATAATAATGTTTCATTTTATAGTAGAAACTATGTCTGTACATAGAAGATTTCTAGAAGCTGGTAAGCATTTGTCTCCAGGAAGGGAAGATGGAGGTATTCGGGAAGCAAGAAGGGAGACTGACATTTCACCATATAACCTTCTTCACTGTTTCAATTTTTTACCATGATCATGTATTGTACAAATGAATAAAGTTAATTAATAAAGGGGCACCTGGGTGGCTCAATCGTTAAGCGTCCTTCAGCTCAGGTCATGATCCCGGGGTCTTGGAATCGAGCCCCACATTGGGCTCCCTACTCAGCTAGAAGCTTGCTTCTCCCTCTCTACTCCCCCTGCTTCTGTTCCCTCTCTAGCTCTGTTTCTCTCTGTCAAATAAATAAATAAAATCTTTTTTTAAAGTTAATTAATAACACAAATCTTTTCTTATGCTTAATAAACAATTAAAACAATTTATGGCTCTTTAAAACTTCTGTATTACCAACCTTATAAAGCACAGTGCTAGGCAGCCAGGCAATACTTAATATGGCATTTAATATTTACTTATTGAAGAAGACATGAGTTCTGCTTATAAGGGGTGGGAGGATGGGTGAGCCTGGTCGTGGGTATTGGGGGCACGAATTGCATGGAACACTGGGTGTGGGGCATAAACAATGAATCTTGGAACACTGAAAAAATAAAATAAATTATTAAAAGTTGCACAAATAAAAAAAAGACATCAGGTAGTAAAAAATATTGAAAGTAACTATTCTGCTCTGTTCCCTTTAACAATTTTAAAACAAAATATCTGTTGCTCACTTGCCAAAATTAGTACTCACCCAACAATGTAGCCTATTAATGACTAGTGTGCAATAAAGTACATAATCAGTAATGCTTAAAACAAGATCAAAAGCCTAAATCAAAACAAAACTTACAGGAATAGTAATAACAGTGATTTGATTTTGTTTTGAGAGACCCTGTACAAAGCTGAAAGCAAAATAAATATTACAAGCTGATGGCACAGAAAGACCTTTCTAAAGGTCATGGTTTAGAAAATTTAGTTCCCTATTATCTCAAAAGAACAGACTCATAAATTTATTGGAAATATTTTTTAAGTGGCAGGTTTATAATAAGTAAAAGATAATGAACAACTATTCCAAGGAGAGGTTTAAAAAGAAGTTGATTTTAAACCAAGATGGTAAACAGAAATGAGTCAAAAGGGGGCACCTGGGTGGCTCAGTCCTTAAGTGCCTGCCTTCAGCTCAGGTCATGATCCCAGAGTAAGGGATAGAGCTCTGCTTGGCAAGAAGCCTGCTTCTGCTTCTCTCACTCTCCCTGCTTGTGTTCCCTCTCTAGTTGTGTTTCTCTCTATCAAATAAATAAATAAAATCTTTAAAAGAAAGGAAGAAAGGAAGAAAGGAAGAAAGGAAGGAAGGAAGGAAGGAAGGAAGGAAGGAAGGAAGGAAGGAAGGAAGGAAGAAAGAAAGAAAGAAAGAAAGAAAGAAAGAAAGAAAGAAAGAAAGAAAGAAAGAAAGAAAGAAAGAAAGAAAGAGGTCAATAGTCTTGTTGGAATCCTTCATAGCTTCAGGGGCCTCTCTTCCCTAACAAGTAACTGGATGTCTTATCCCCTTGCTTTTGTGAAAGGGTGTGGAGAGAAAAATCTCAAATGGGATAATCAAAATTGTTCAATAAAAAGCAATAGAGCAACAATTAGTTGAACTTTCATTCATTTTTATTAGCTATAGATCCCTTCTGAATGCCACTACTTATGTGTTGGATATATTATGAATGCTAAAGATTTAGACACATTTAAGAATCAAGTTGTCTTAGTTATCATAGAGGAATCATATTTCTTCTCATTTATTTATGTATTAATAAACATTTATAAAAGTCATACTATGTGCCAAGCACTATGGTAGATGATGCGGTTACAAAAATAACTAAGACAATCCTTGCCTTTGATGAGCTTAGAATCAAGTAATACACTTACTGTCATGCATGATGTCACAAAAGACATAATTACTGGGAAATATGCAACTATATAGAAAAGTTTAGTTTAGCCTTACAGGAAAAGAAGTAGTTATTAGAAGGCCTCTAGAGAGGATGCCATATACATGCTGTTCCCATTGATATTTTTAAGTTTTCTAAACTTGCCACTCTGGTGTGATACGCTTTTTTTTTTAAGAATAAAATATTTTAGAACAATTTTAGATTAACAGAAAAACTACAAAGATAGTACAGAGTTCCCAAACACCCCACAGCCAGTTTCCCCTGTTAACATATTTTATTAGTATGGTTCATTTGTTATAACTAATGAACCAATACTGAGTCATTGATTAATTAAAGTCCATACCTTATTCAGATATCCTCAGTTTTTATGTAATTACTCTTCCCTGTTCCAGAAGCCCCTCTGGGATACCACATTACATTTAGGTATCATGTCTCCTTATTAGGCTCATCGTCCTCTGACAGTTTCCCAGACCTTCCTTGTTTTTGATGACCTTGACAGTTTTGAATGGTAGTCACTTTGTACAATGACACTCTACTGAGATTTGTCTATTACCTGACTATTTGGCTGGAGTTATGTGTTTTTAGAAGCTCAGAGAGGTAAGGAGTCTTTCTTATCACATCATATCTGCAGTACTTACTACTGCTTATGTTGACTTTGATCACCTGTCATCTTTGGGAGGAAGTCACTATGCATAGTCCACAGTCAGGGAGTGGGGAGGTATGCCCCACTTTCTTGAGAACAGATGATCTACATAAATCTGTTGGAATTATTCTGCTTGGGAGATTTGCACGTTTACTCCATGTATTTACTTATTCGACCATTTATACCAGTATGAAGTCATGGATATTTATTGTACATGTTGGGTTACAATCCAACTTTGTTAGTCAAGGATTTCAGCTTTGGTCATTGAAAGGTCTTTAGTTTTTTTCTATGTCTCTTTAATATAACCCCAGCATTGTGGGGTTTTTTAATCATTTACTTTCTGATACCAGAAGATGATCCAGATTCATTTTGCATATTTCCTACTCTAGTCCTAGAATCAGCTATTTCTTGAAGGAGAGGCCTTTTATTGGACAATAGCATTAGAAACCAGGATCAGGACATTAGGTATGTTAATTACTGCTAGGGTTGTCATTGCTTCTAGGTCTCCTCAAATATCAGTGCAAGGAATCACAGTATATAGCCTTTTTAGACTGGGTTCTTTCACCTAGCAATATGCATTTTAAATTCAGCCATGACTTTTTATAGCTTGATAACTCATTTGCTTTGGGCAGTGAATAATATTTCATTGTCTGGATGAACCACAGATCTTTTACCAATTCATCTAATGAAGGACATCTTGATTGTTCCTAGTTTGGGGCTATTATGAATAAAGCTACTGTGAATATTTTCTAGCTTTTGGATGAGTACAAGTTTTCATATCACTTGGGGAAATATTTAGGAGCACAACTGCTGGATTATATAGTGACAAAATGTTTAGTTTTGTAAGAAATACTATACTGTTTTCAAAGTGGCTGTGCCATTTTTCATTCCCACTTGCAATTAATGAGAGTTCTTGTTCCTTTGCATCTTAGTCAAAAACCGGTATTGTCATAAGCAATCCCAAAAAAGAAAAGCAAAGTTAGAAGCATAATTTCAGACTTCAAGTTATATTACAAAGCTGTAGTGATCGAGACAGTATGGTACTGGCACAAAAACAGACACATAGATCAGTTGAATAGAGAGCCCAGAAATGGACCCTCAGATCTATGGTTAATTCACCTTCAAGAAAGCAGGAACGAATATCAAATGGAAAAAGGACAGTCTTTTTAATAAATGGTGCTGGGAAAACTGGACGGCAACATACAGAAGAATAAAACTTTCTTACACCATACACAAAAATAAATTTGAAATGGATTAAAGATCTAAATGTGAGACAGGAACCCATCAAAATCCTAGAGGAGAACACAGGCAGTAACCTCTTTGATATTGGCTATAGCAACTTTTTTCTAGATGTCTCCTGAGGCAAGGGAAATAAAAGCAAAAATAAACTACTGGGATTACGTCAAAATAAAAAGCTTCTGCACAGCAAAGGAAACAATCAACAAAACTAAAATACAACCGACAATATGGGAGAATATATTTGCAAGTGACATATCTGATAAAGGGTTAGTGTGTAAAATATATAAAGAGCTTATACAACTCAATGCTCCCCAGACAATTAATACTATTTAAAAAGGGGCAGTAAACATGAATAGACATTTTTCCAAAGAAAACATACAGATGGACAAGAGAGACATGAACTGATGCTCAACATCACTCATCACCAAGGAAATGCAAATCAAAACTACAACAAGATATCACCTCATACTTAAAAGAATGGCTAAAAAAATTAACAACACAAGAAAAAACAAGTGTTTCCAGGGATGTGGAAAAATGGAAACCCTCTCACCCTGGTGGTGGGAATGCAAACTAGTGAGGCCACTCTGCAAAACAGTACAGAGGTTCCTCAGGAAGTTAAAAATAGAAATACCCTATACTCCAGTAATTGTACTAGTGGATATTTACCCAATGGATACAAAAATACTCATTTGAAGAGATACATGCACCCCAGTGTTTATAGCAACATTATCAACAATAGCCAAATTATGGAAAGAGCCCAAATGTCCATTGACTGTTGAATGGATAAAGAAGATATAGGGTGTGTGTGTGTGTGTGTGTGTGTGTGTGTGTGTGTGTGTGTGTGTGAAGGACTATTTCTCAGCTATAAAAAAGAATGAAATCTTGCCATTTGCAATGATATGGATGGAGGTAGTACTGTGCTAAGCAAAATAAGTCAGTTAGAGAAAGACAAATATCATATGATTTCACTCAAATGTGGAATTTTAGAAATAAAACAGATTAACATAGGAGAAAAATAGAGGGGGAGCAAATCGTAAAACAAAGTCTTAATTCTAGAGAACAAACTGCTAGTTAACATAGGGGAGGTGGATGGGGGGATGAGTGAAATAGGTTATGGGATTAAGGAGTGCACTTGTTGTGATGTGCACTGGGTGTTGGATAGTAAGTGATGAATCGCTAAATTCTATACCTGAAATTAATATTATACTGTATTTTAACTGGAACTCATTTTTTAAAAGTTTTTAATTCCAGTTGGTTAACATATAGTGTAATATTAGATTCTATATTAACTAACCGGAATTTAAATAATTTGGAAACAAAAAAAACTGGTAAAGCCAGTTTTCTGGATTTTGACCATTCTAATAAGTGTATAGTTGTATTAGTTTCCTGTGGTTGCTGTAACAAATCACATCCCTGGAAACACCTGATGTATATATGGACCATATATCTTCTTTATCCATTCGTCTGTTGAAGGGCACTGTGGTAGTTTGCGTAAATTTATTCTCTCAGAGTTCTGAAGGCTGGAAGTCTGAAATCAAGGTGTCAGCTGGGTATGATCACTCTGAGTCTGTAAGTAGTATCCTTTCTTCCCTCTTCTTAGCTTTGATCCTTGGTATTCCTTGGCTTGCAGCTGCATCACTCCAGTCTCTGCCACTGCAACCATACAGCATTCTCCCTGTATGCCTTTGTCTTACCTAACATATCCTTTCTTATAAGAACACCAAGTCATACTGGATTAGGGTCAACTCTAATGACCTCAACTTGATTAAATCTGCAAAGTCCCTATTTCCAAATAAGATCACAATCACAAGTAGTGGGGGATATAACTTCAACACATCTTTGAGGAGACACAATTTAAACCATAATAGTACTGTTATCTAATTGCTATTTTAGGTGCCAATTCCCTAATAAAAAGGATGTTGAGCACCTTCTCATATGCTTACTTACCATCAGTTTTTCTTCATTGGTGAGATGTATGTTCAAATATGTGCCCATATTATAACTAGGGTGTTTACTTTCTTATAGTTGAGGTTTAAAAATTATTTTTATATTTTCAAAAGAAGTATTTTATTAGACATGTGTTTTGCAAATATTTTATCCCCATCTGTGGCTGGTCTCTCATACTCTTAACAGTATATTTTGCAGAGAAGAACTTTTTAATTTAAATAAATTCAAATTTACCAGTATTTTCTTTCATGGATTATGCTTCTGCAACTGGTTTTAGAAACTGACCTTCAAACCAAAGCTTACCTAGATTTTCTCCTAACTTTCTTCTAAAAGTTTTACAAGTTCATATTTTGCATTAGGTCTATGATCCTACAATACAGCATGTAGCATTTTAAGATGGGTTTCTTTCACTTAGTAATATATATTTAAGGTTTTTACATGTCTTTTCCTGGCTTTCTAGTTTCTAGTTTCATTTATTGCTGAATAATATCCTATGTAATGAATGTATCAGTTTTTTAATCCATTTGCTTTATTTATTTATTTTTATTACATTATTTTATTTGTTCAGTGTTCCAAGATTCATTGTTTATGGCCCACACCCAGTGCTCTACGCTATTTGTGCCCTTAATACCCACCACCAGTCTCACCCAGCCCCCCAACCCCTCCCTTCCAAGACCTTCAGTTTGTTTCTGAGTCCAAAGTCTCTCATGTTTCATCCCCCTCCCTGATTTACCCCAGTTCACATTTCCTTTCCTTCTCCTACTGTCCTCCATATTGCTCCTTATGCTCCACAAGTAAGTGAAACCATATGATACTTGACTTTCTCTGCTTGGCTTGGCTTATTTCACTCAGCATAATTTCCTCCAATCTGGTCCATGTTGCTACAAAAGTTGGGGGTATTCATGCTTTCTTTTTTTTAATTACATTATTTTATTTTTTCAGTGTTCCAAGATTCATTGTTAATGCTCCACGCCCAGCACTCCATGCAATACATATTCAACCTTTCTGGTGTATATATGGGCCATATATCTTCTTTATCCATTCGTCTGTTGAAGGGCACTTTGGCTTTTTCCGCAGTTTGACGATTATGGCCATTGCTACAATGAACATTGAGGTACATATGGCCCTTCTTTGCACTACATCTGTATCTTTAGGGTAAATACCCAGTAATACAATTGCAGGGTCATAGGGTAGCTCTATTTTTGATTTTTTAAGGAATCTCCACACTGTTTTCCAAAGCAGCTGCTCCAATGTGCATTCCCACCAACAGTGTAAGACGGATCCCCTTTCTCCACAGCCTCTCCATCTCCAACACTTCTTATTTCCTGTCCTGTTAATCTTGGCCATTCTGACTGGTGTAAGGTGGTATCTCAGTGTGGTTTTGATTTGAATTTCCCTGATAGCTAGTGATGAACATTTTTTCGTGTCTGTTAGCCATTTGTATGTCTTCTACGGAGAAGTGCCTCTTCATATCTCCTGTCCATTTTTGATGTGATCATCTTTTTTTGGTTGGTGAGTTTGAGGAGTTCTTTATAGATCTTGGATATCAGCACTTTATCTGTAGTGTCATTCACGAATATCCTCTCCCATTCCATGGGTTTCCTCTTTGTTTTGCTGACTGTTTCCTTTGCTGTGCAGAGCCTTTTTATTTTGATGAAGTCCTAAAAGTTCATTTTCACATTTGTTTCCTTTGCCTTTGGAGATGTGTCTTGAAAGAAGTTGCTGTGGCTGATGTCAAAGAGGTTACTGCCTATGTTCTCCTCCAGGATTTTGATAGATTCCTGCCTCACATTGAGGTCTTTCATCCATTTTGAGTTTATCTTTGTGTATGCTATAAGAGAATGGTCTAGTTTCATTCTTCTATATGTAGCTGTCCAATTTTCCCAGCATCATTTATTAAAGAGACTGTCTTTTTTCCACTGGATATTTTTCCTGCTTTGTTGAAGATTACTTGACCATAGAGTCACATGTCCATATCTGGACTCTCTACTCGGTTTTATTGGTCTATGTATCTGTTTTTGTGCTAGTACCATGCTGTCTTGGTGATCACAGCTTTGTAATACATCTTGAAATCAGGCAACATGATGCTCCAGGCTTTGTTTTTCTTTTTCAACATTTTCTTAGCAATTTGAGGTCTTTTCTGGTTCCATATAAAAATTTTAGGATTGTTTGTTCTACCACTTTGAAAAATGTTGCTGGAATTTTGATCAGGATGGCACTGAAAGTATAAAATGTTCTGGGCAGTATAGACATTTTAACAATGTTTATTCTTCCAATCCATGAGCATGAAATGCTTTTTCATTTTTTTGTGTCTTCTTTAATTTCTTTCATGAGTGTTCTGTAGTTCCTCAAATACAGATCCTTAACCTCTTTGGTTAGGTTTATTCCTAGGTATCTTATGGTTTTTGGTGCTATAGTAAATGGAATCAATTCTCTGATTTCCCTTTTCATGTTTTCATTGTTTCATGTGTATAAGAATGCAATTGATTTCTGTGCATTGATTTTGTATCCTGCCACATTACTGAATTGTTGTATGAGTGCCAGTAGTTTAAAGGTAGTGTCTTTTGGGTTTTAAACATTTTGTGGAAACCAATGAGAATGAAGATATATTGATCCAAAGCCTATGGGATATGGCAAAGGTGGTCCTAAGGGGAAGATACATAGCCATCCAATCCTCACTCAAAAAAATTGAAAAGTCCTGAATACACCAACTCTTTACACCTTGAATAACTGGAAAATCAACAACAAATTAAGCCAACCTCAGACACAAGAAGGGAAATAATTAAGATTAGAGCAGAGATCAATGAATTAGAAGCTAGAGATATAGTAGAACACATCAATGAAACTAGAAGCTCATTCTTTGAAATAATTAGTAAGATTGATAAACGACTGGTCAAACTAATCCAAAAGAAAAGGTAGAGAACTCAAATTAATAAAATTATGAATGAAAGCAGAGAGATCATGACTAACACCAAGGAAATAGAAATAATCATCAGAAATTACTATTAACAGTTATATGCCAATAGTTAAACAACCTAGAAGATATGGATGCATTCCTGGAAACCTATAAACTTCCAAGACCGAAATAGGAAGAAACTGACTACCTGAATAAACAAATATCTAGTAACGAGATTGAAGCAGTGATCAAAAACCTCCCAAGAAACAAGAGCCCAAGACCTGATGGATTCCCTGGGGAATTCTACCAAACATAGAAAGAAGAAATAATACCTATTCTCCTGAAGCTCTTTCAAAAAATAGAAACAGAAGGAAAATTTCCACACTCTTTCTATGAAGCCAGCATTACCTTAATCCCCAAAGCAGGCAAAGACCCCATCAAAAAGGAGAATTTCAGACCAATATCTCTGATGAACATGGATACTAAGATTCTTAACAATATCCTAGCTAATGGGATCCAACAGTACGTTAAAAAGATTATCCACCATCATCAGGTAGGAATTGTCCCTGGGATGCAAGTGTGGTTCAACATTCACAAATCAATCAATGTAATAGAACAAATCAATAAAAGAAGAGAGAAGAACCACATGGTCCTCTCAATTGATGCAGATAAAGTATTTGACAAAATGCAGCATCTGTTCATGATTAAAACCCTTCAAAATATAGGAATAGACAGAACATTCAACAAAATCATAAAATGTATCTACAAAAAACCCACAGCAAATATCATTCTCAATGGGGAAAAACTGACAACCTTCCCATTGAGCTCAAGAACAAGACAAGGATGCCCACTCTCGCCACTACTGTTTAACATAGTGTTAGAAGACCTAGCAACAGCAATCAGACAGCAAAAAGAAATAAAAGGCATTCAAATTGGCAAAGAAGTCAAACTCTCTCTCTTCACTGATGACATGATACTTTATACGGAAAACCCATTTACCTTTTAAAGAACATCTTGGTTGTATCCATGTTTTAGCAATTATGAATGAAGCCACCATAAATACTTGTGCACAAGTTTTTGTGTGGGCATAATGTCTAACTTTGTAAGAAGCCACCAAAATTTCTTCCAAAGTAGCTGTACCATTTTGCATTTCCACATGTTCCTTTCTCCCAGTATTTCAATTAAATGTATATTACACCTTTGAAAATTTCCTTATAGTTCTTGGTTCTCTGTTCTCTCTTTTCATTCTCTGTATTACTGAATTACAGTTTGGGTAGACTCTTGGCAATGTCCAACCTACTGATAAGACATCAAAGGCATTCTTCATTTCTGTTATGTTATAGTGTTTGTGATTTCTAGAATTCATGTTGATTCTTTCTTGGAGTTTCCATTTCTGTGTTTATATTAAACATCTGTTTTCGCCTTTTAGCTACTTTTGCCATTACAACCCTTATCATATTAATCAGTTAATTTAAATTTCTCATCTGATAATTCCCAATTATATGTCATATCTGATTCTGATGCTTGCTTTGTCTCTTCAGACTGTGTTTTTTCTTGCCTTTTAGTATACATTTTAATTTTTATGTTGAAAAGTGACCATGATGTATTGGGAATAGGAACTGAGGTAAAAGGACCTTTAGTGTGAAGTATTATGCTATTATGGACAGGAGTTAGGCTATGTTTAAAGTTCCTATAGACAGATGTAGATTCCAGAGCCTCTGAATTCCTCTATTGTCCTTGGCTTTGTCTCCTTGGCTGACTATTGACTTCCCTAAGTACACCTCAAGAGTGTGAAATGTGCAGCTGTTTCAACATTAAAACCACAGTTATTATATTGGAGCCTTCTTGGTGTACTGGTAAGATGTTGAGGAAGGGAAACATTCTACAATCTTATGATTAAATCTGTCATTGAGAGATACCCTGTCCCTGGGCTATAAACTGCAAATATTTCTTAGTTACCATTCCTGCCTAAATCCCTGTCTTCTGATACCAAAAGTCTAGAGGGGGATACAGTGGGGAAAATTACCTTCCTAAGGTGGGATATGGGATAGGTATAATTTTTCCTGGCATAGTAGACTTCTGCTATGGATATATTTCAAAACAGTTACTTTCCCCATCTTCCTCCCAGGGCTTAAAGTTATTTTTCTTTGCTCTTTGTCATGTATCATAGGGTAAATTCTGTCCACTCCAAAATTCCTATGTTGAATCCTTCACACTCAGTACTTCACAATGTGACTATGTTTGGAGACAGGGTCTTTAAAAAGTTGATTAAGTTAAAATGAAGCCATTAGGGTTGGCCCTAATCATTATAAGATTAGGCAATGGCCATAACCATTATAAGAGTTGCTTGAGATACACAAAGACATACCAGAGGCACATTTACACAGAGGAAAGTCAATGTAAGGACACAGCAAGAAGGCAGCCCAGCTACATACCGAAGAGAGAGCCTTAAGAGAACCAAACCGGCCAAAAACTTAATCTTGGACATCTAGACTCCAGAACTGTGAGAAAATGAATTTCTGTTGTGTAATCTACCCACTCTGTGGTCCGTTGCTATGGCAGTCTGAGCAAACTATACATCATGAGAACATGGTGAGAATTAAAACCACAGAAATTTGGGGTGGTACCCTGAGACTGTGGCTCATAGGAGTTTCTTATTCTCAAACTAGTCCACAGTCAGCCTCCAGAAACTTGTCAAAATTACCATTTAATTGTTACCAGTTACAGCTTCAGTAGCTTACTCCAGGTAAGAAAATATTGGCCATGACTCTTTGGATTCATCCTGTCCCTCTAGATTTCAGGATAGCAGTTTCCCTTGATAGTTCAATTCCATGATAGTTCCAAGAAATTTTATTGATTTTAAGTATGTTCAGGTTTTTCTTACTGTAAAGATGGAATGGCAACTTCCATGTTCTTTACATATTGGAGCTGAAATGGGAAGTCCTGATATTTTTACTCAAACTCTATTTGCAAAGACTTGAAAGAAACTTTCTATAAGAAAAGCTTACATTCTGTACCTTAATATGACATCTTAGTTATTTTGGGTTACTGTATCAAAATACCACAAACTGGGTGATTTAAACAGCAGACATCTATTTCTCATAGTTCTGAAGGCTGAAAATCCCTGATCACAGTGCATAGCACTGGTCATAGCATGGTCAAATTCTGCTGAGGGCCCTTCGTCTGGATCACAGATTGCTGCTTCCCTGCTGTATCTCTACACAGGGGAGAGAGAAAGTTCTCTTGTCTTTTCGTCTTTTTATAAAAGTACTCATTCCACCTCAAGGATTTCACTCATGTCCTTTTCTAAACCTAATTACCTCTCAAAGACTTCTCTGCAAATACCATCACATTAAGGTTTACAGATTCAACATATAAATTTTAACAAGGCACATTCAATACCTAATATATACTATCCTTCTATCAGAAAGATTAAATCACTCTAAAATTATAAACATATAATTGATACTACTATTTTTCCTTTTAAAAAATCTGTCAAAAATCAGTCAATATGCCTTGGGAAATGTTGCCATTAGCTATAGGATTTATTAGTGTCTCTTTTTAACCTCACTGTCCCTTTTTCTGAGATTAGGTCAAGGGATACAGAAATAAATTGGGCTTCTGTATATATTCTTTCCTTTCCATTCACCTGTCCTAATCTCAGATGTCAAATCTCTCTCCGCAAGAAATGTACAGTCGTTCAAGACCCTCAAGGACATCAGAGGTGACAGAATATTATTTTCTTAGGTCAGAGATAGAAAGATGATTGAAATAAAATTCATCATATAGTTGGGACACTGATATTTTCAGCAACCAAATCCTTTTCCCCAAAAAATTTTGAAAAAAACTATAAACTAACCAACTGTATTGACAATTTAATATTTTCCACAAAATCATATCATAAGACATTGAAACGATACAAAATTAATCAGAAAGGTCCCTGTTCTTGACCTCAGTGTAATGTTATCTATAAAAGGAAGAGTTTAAATTAGTAACACCAGTGGCAACTCAGGTCTTAAATGTATTAGATCATATAAAGCCTAGACATATTTAATCTTTTAAATTATTTTAGTTTTTATAACAAATAAAACATCTATTTCTGTTTAATACCAAAACACGATACATGCATATGAAAGGCTTTAGGACAAATGTAACATATTATCTGATGAAATTCAAAGTCATATGATAAGTAGTTAGAAGATCAGATAATAACAAGGAATTTATGGGAATTGATTTAGACTTTGAAGGAGGGGTAGGTTCTGCATAACCACCATTTTACCCTATTTTCATGCTTCAGTGCCTGGGATTCCATTCACTAACTAGAAAATTCTTAATAATCCCTTAAGCCACATTAAGATTTCTCTAAATTTCCAGGGAAAGTTAGTTGCTCCCTCATGTTTGCACCATGACACTTCATATGCTCCTCTCTCTCTCTTTTTTAAAGTAGGCTCCATGCCCAATGTGGAGTCCAGTGAGGGTTTTGAACCCATGACCCTGAGATCAAGACCTGAGCTGACATCAAGAGTCTGATGCTTAACCAACTAAGCCACCCAGGGACACTCTCTGTTTTATTTCTTGTATGTTCTCCCCAGTCAGTTGAGTAAGTCTAGTACAGAGATATAACCTTCTGTTGTTGCCCATTTGATATTTATTTCACCACCTTTTGACACTTCAATTTTCTTTTGGAGAAGTACCCCTCTGTCATTTCAGAAAGTCTTGGTGGAATGATCAATAAAGTTAGTCTGCTATCTCCTGGAAGGGAAGAACATGTGACCCACTGATCTATCATTTCCCAAGAATTTGAATACGGAGTAGTGATACAAGGGTAAAAATCATTTGGACCTCTCTGAGGACAGCACTTACTAATCCTTGCAGAATATTGTTTGTCGTACAGTGTCACTTTTGATTAAAATAAAAAAAGAAGGCTTTGTTATAGAGAGCTATAGTTATCAGATGTAGGTATGGGTAAGTAGATGACTAGGAAGTGATCTGACATATTCCAAACCAGCATGTTTTAAGTGGTTATGTAAGAAGAGAATCTGGATTTGGGATAAGGTAAAGGGTATTTTCCCTTATACTCTCTATATTACTGACCTATTATTTCATTTGTGGGGTAAAAAGTTGTGTGTTACTGGGGCATCTGGGTGGCTCAGTCATTAAGCATCTGCCTTCTGCTCTGCTCAGGTCATGATCCCAGAGACCTAGGATCAAGCCCCACAGCAGACTCCCTGCTCAGTGAAAAGCCTGCTTCTCCCTCTCTCACTCCCCCTGCTTGTGTTCCCTCTCTCACTGTGTTTCTCTCTGTCAAATAATTAAATAAAATCTTTTTAAAAAGTTATGTTTAAAAAGTTACTTTTGTAAACTTATTTTATTTCAAAAAGTTCACTTTTAAAATTATATTCCCAAAAAAGAAAACATCTGAATTTTTTTTTCCTATTGAGATAATTTGCCAAGGTTTAGTATTTTTCTGTAACACTAAAGAATGTTTAGTGTGACATATAGTTGAACAGCTGTTTTAGTTCTCCTGAGAAATAGGGAATGATAACATTAAAGTGATCAAAATGTGAACTGTATACAACCAAAGAATAATTACCTGAGAAGATAATAGAAGCAAAGAGTTTAGGGAGGAAATTGTACAGCACTCCATAGGATTCAGAAGCTTGTTTTTGCACTTAATCATGATCTTGTACATCTGTCTACATAGATCTACCTCATTTTATTTTTTCATGAGACACTAAATGTTATAGAATGTTATAGAATAAATAAATTATAATATAGTTTATTTAGCCATTCCTCTATCTGAGCATTTATGTTTTTACTCTTTTTGTACTATTATAAACATTACTGTGTAGAAATCTCTGTCCATACATTTTTGAGCACATTCATCAGTATTTCTGCAGGAAAAAAATTAGAGAAACAGAAATGGCACATCAAAGGGTGTCTACATGTGAATTGCTGATACTATCAAACAGTTCTCAAAGAAAGGTTTTGTTAATCTGTATTTCCAACAGTTGTGAGTGAGACTACTGATTTCTCCATGCTTTGCCAAGATCAGATATTACTGTTTTGTCTTCTTAACTTGATAACCAGCTAGGTAAAAAAAAAAAAAAACAATAGTTGATTGATATTCTGTGCAAACTGTTTTTTTTTTACTAAGAAAATTTTCCTTCATTCCATGGTTGTAGTCATCACTAAGAAAAGCCAAATAGTTTTAGATTTCACAGATCCTGCATTTCCCATCCAAAAGCCATGTTTGGACATATTCATATGCTAAGTTATAAGCATAAGTTATGAATATAGTTGTCTAAATGGAAAAGTTCATCATAGGCTGAATAGTGGGTTTGCTAGGCATTATTCCATGATGAGAACATGAATTAGCATTCAGTACTTCATCTTATGGCAGAAGTTAAGTTCTAAAGCAAGTTATAAGGCCCAAATAATAACCATCTTTTTCTCCCTTACTGAAACAGTTCCCTATTTCTTTGGCTGAATACCTGATAGAGGAGTTGTCTTGCATTTAGGGGAAATATTATACAAAATTTTATTTTTATATCTTTGACTCACACTCAGCATGGTGAGGAGATTATACCTTAAGAGGGATGGAGGAAATGAGAGGGTTCTAAAAAATAGTGAATGACATCTATCATGTCATGCTGACTCAAGGAAATAAGCATTTTGAAGTGGATGTCATTTTGCCCTCTCTCACACTTCATATGAGCGTATATATTTCCATGAATCAGCAGTGGTAATAAAAAGGAATATAAATGTGGATATTCCATGCCAATATCATTTAGGAAATACCTTTCATTTTTTAATTTTTTTTATTTTTTTAAAAGATTTTATTTATTTATTTGACAGAAACACAACTAGAGAAGGAACACAAGCCGGGGGAGTGAGAGAGGGAGAAGCAGGTCCCCCGCCGAGCAGGGAGCCCGACATGGGGCTTGATTCCAGAACTTCAGGATCATGGCCTGAGCTGAAGGCAGATGCTTAACAACTGAGCCACCCAGGGGCCCCAGGAAATACTTTTCAAATTCATAGCAGAATGTCAATTGTTTAATGCATTACTTAACTTACTATATAACATCAAATTAATTACAAAGTACTCAAATTAATTTTGGAAATTGCTGATTTTTCCCCTATATAGCACTGGTAAATGCCTGCCAAGGGGGAAAAAGAAGTTCAAATGTGTAAAAGGCATTACTGAGTTGATTCACATCAGGAGGTACCTGAAGATTAGGTAACTCACCTAACTCACATGTCAAAACAGGATTGTACTTTTATAGGGTGAGGAAGAGAGAGAGAAAGAGATGTTCTTGTGCTCTGGCTCAGGTAACAGTTTTCATCTCTAACTGCTGCAAGACTTACGGTTGGAATAGTTGAAGATTGTTCCAATTTTCATGCCTCATGCTCAAGAATGTTTGTACAGTATCATACTGCTAACTGTCAAGAACAGTTTTTAAAAGTCCTGCATTGATTCTACTAGGTTTAGGGGCTGAAAGATGAAAGGATAAAATAAGGAAAGGAAACAATGTTGGGAGACAAGGGAGCTGGAGACCTTCTATCCTATCTGGTTTAAATATTTTACATACCAAAATTAACAAGTCAGGAAACAACAAATGTTGTCAAGGATGCAGAGAAAGGGGAACTCTCTTACACACTTCTCTTGGGAATACAAACTGGTACAGGCACTCTGGAAAACAGTATGGAGGTTCCTCACGACATTAAAAATAGAGCTTCCCTATGACCCAGCAATTGCATTACCAGGTATTTACCCCAAAGATACAAATGTCATCCGAAGGGGCACCTGCACCCCAATGTTTATGGCAGCAATGTCCACAATAGCCAAACTATGGAAAGAGCCCAGATGTCCATCGACAGATGAATATATATGCATGCACGCACGTGTGCACACACACACACACACACACACACACACACACACACACACTGGAATATTACTCAGCCACCAAAAAGCCCGATATCTTGCCATTTGCAATAACGTGAATAGAACTGGAGGGTATTATGCTAAGCAAAATAAGTCAATCAGAGAAAGATGATCATATGATTTCACTCATACGTGGAATTTAAGAAACAAAACAGAGGATTATAGTGAAAGGGAGGGAAAATAAAATAATACAAAATCAGAGAGGGAGACAAACAATAAGATACCCTTCTACAGGAAAACAAACTGAGGGTTTCTGGAGGAGAGGTGAGGAGGAGAGGGTAACTGGGTGATAGGCATTAAGGAGGGCATGTGATGTGATGAGCACTGGATGCCATATGCAACTGATGAATCACTCACCTCTACCTCTGAAACTAATAATTGAATTTAAATAAAATAAAAATTATTTGACATACCTGGGGTAGCAAACTTCAAGTGAACCCAGGGCACTCTAGTAATACTGCAACTTTTCGTGACTGTACAGTTTTCGTTCTCCATGTATCACAGGTGCTGAGGGTTGTTTCCTTAGCTTCATCAAAGATTTCAGCTACAAATGTCATGTTCAGACTTCCTGATATGACTGGCCAGGGATGAGGGAACTGAAAAAAAGAAAAAGAAAAGCAGCAATGATAAGGTTACATGGATGCCATAGGCTATGGAAAGGTAAATAATTCAGGAAGTGACATCGGAAGAGAAAATAGTCAGGTACCAGAACTTTAGCATGAGAGGAAACATGGTTATTAGAACTATAACTCATTGATGGAAGAAGGAACTACAGCTTGAAGCAAAACCACTGAGATACTTGCCTCAGTTCCTTAAGTTTCCAGTGACAGAAGTCAGAATTGGTTCCACAACCTGGAGGACTCTTAAGGTAGACTGGTGTCAAATGGCCCCAACTGTAAGAAAGGCAAGTGAGGGAAGCGATGGGAATAGAGGAGGAGGATTCTCAACAAGAAATTAGGAAACTGATCACCATTGAGGAAAATTTATCTTCAGGGAAATATTTGTCCTCAGAGAGGCAGCATGGTAACATGGGATTAATAGAGATTTGTGCCTCATGTTCTCAGTGTGAATCTTGAATCTGCTATATTCTTTAGGCAATAAATTACTTCTTAATAAATTATAAGTTATTATCAGATAAATGTTGATTTTATTCAACTTTCTATCTCTAATCTAACATTATCACCTGGCTAAAGGGCTGTTGCTTGAATCTAAATCAGTGGTTTGAAAATCGAGGGAGCCACAGGATCATCTGGAGAGTTTGCTAAACTACAGAATGCCCAAGTGTTGGTCAAGTCAGTCTGGGGCAAGAATTTGCATTTCTATCAAATTCCCAAAGGACACTAAAGATACTGCTCCAGGAATCACACTCTGAAAACCAGTGAACATTGTTTTCAACCAGGGGCCAACAAATTACAACCAGATAGCCAATCCACCCTTAGCCTCTTTTTATACAGCTCATGATCTAAGACTTTCTTTTTTTTTTACATTTTTAAAAGATTGTTAGAAACACACAAAGAAGGGGCACATGGGTGGCTCAGTCAATAAATCTGGTAAAATCGTGAAGTATCTGCCTTCAGCTCAGTTCATGATCTCAGGGTCCTGGAATGGAGCCTGCTTCTGCCTCTCCCTCTGCTGCTCCCCCTGCTTGGGCTCTCTCACTCTCGCTGTCTCTCCCTCAAATAAATAAATAAAATATTTTTAAAAATACATACAAAAAATATGTGACAGACTTATATGTGTTCCAAAAAGTGTAAAATATTTACTACCTGGCTATTTACAGAAAACATTTACCAAGCCCTGATTTAAACAATACAATTACTGCAAAAACAAACAACTTAACTGGGAAAAGGTTTAAACTGCAGAATAAAAATCAGATATTTGTGTTCTGTGTTACCTAAATCACACTATATTTCCAATATGCTGTCTCTGCCCAATTCTTGTTTGGCTGCTTATATCTGTTTTAGGAGCTGTGAGAATGAGTTCAATTATTCTGTGGAAGCATTTCACTGAATTAAAATGTAGATATTTTTAGAAGCATGATTCTGTAGTAGTTTGAAAAAATAGGCATGGCATTAATACTTACGATATTTAAGCTTCTCTATTTTAATTGCACTTTAAATCCTTCAGTTTTTGGAATGTTCTGATAGGCCATTCCCAGATGTCAGATTTCTATCTGGAACACGCAAGCTTCAAATACATCTCTAAGGCTTATGGGAGCTCATTACAAACTTTTTTTTACAACTGTGTATTTTGGCCTTTATATTGCTGAGGCTACATACTGGATAGCTAGTTTGTGCAAGCATACCCTAAATGCCTCCGTTCATCACCACCTTGAGAATGTAGAGATCCCTTCCTTCCTCTCTATTTCCATCAAGCAGAATGTGCAAAAGGACGTGTTATTAAAAAAAAAAAAAAAAAAGGACGTGTTATTCTGTATTTGAGGTCAGGGGCCTAGGGTGGCCAATGTAGAGTGTCTCCCTTATAACAAAAAGTATCTAGGTGACAGGCCTTGATCTCTTTGAACACTCCAGCCATGGAAGGAGGGGAAGGGCCACTGATAGTTGCTAGGTTAAGATGCACAGTCTGCTGCTCCTGGACTCCCTGTACGCAAGTTCCTCCAATAAATCTATGTCTCAGTAGTTCTCTCTGGGTCTCTTATTTGGCCTCACTGGACCACTACCCACCCTAGGCTGAGTCTGCTGGGATGTAATTGCACACACAGTAAGTCATCAACTCAGATTTCTGTTATTCTTTATCTAGTTTAGAACTGCCAAACTTATCTAGTTTAGATCCACATCCAGGATCAAAAAAGGAACCATAACATAACTAATCTCTTAGATGTGTATGTATATCCAAGGACTCCTGCCCGTCCACATACTCTTAGTTCAACTGATCATTAATAGATTGATGATTAGCAGCACCAGTTATGAGTTTTGAGATTTAAGATACCTGGATAATGAATAATGATGAGAGGGATCTTGCCAGTGCTTTAATATAAGTCCTCAGGACTTCTGAACTACCCTGACTGGTCTGGGCCTCAGGAATGACTGAAATTGGTTTCCCTTCCTAGCTAGCAGGATGGGGGCTGGTGCATGTTCTCCAACTGAGCTTTTTTATTGAAATTTAAACTTGCCTCATAGGGAGAGTCTCTCGAATTTCAAAGAATGTGTATGCATCTTTGTCATAGACCATAGCTATGACTGTTAGTGAGCTGGTATGCAGAAATGAATGTGGCCTCTGAAAAGTCACTACTACCTCTGTCTATGATAGTGAGCTGGGACAGTATGATGTCTGACAGAATATATGTTTGAAACACCATCACCCCCAGCAGGAGGATATTTAGAAGGGATCCTAAAAAGGAAAAGAGAATGCATGCATTCATACTCAATTTTGGTGATGGGATTAGCTTGCTAATAGGTAGAAAGGAAGAATAGGTAGAAAGGAAGAAATTATGAATTTTTATGTTTAAGGCCCAATATTAGATTTTAAACTTTAAAGCCAAAAACAAAACAAAATAGGAAATTCTTTCCTGAGAAGGAGTAATACACCACAGCAGATGTTGACAGGTCCTGAGTTATAAAAGATCCCTAACTGCCCCTTGACTGGATGTGCTGCTCAAGACACATACTATTTCATTTGGACAGAATATTTTGCCTGCTATGGGAATGGTAACCTGTCCAAACTTGAGGATATTTGTAGCAGTGTAAATTATATTCAGGAAGAAAAAGCGTTTGGATCTTGTTCAGGGTAGACACACACACAAAAAAAACACTGTAGCAATGGCAGACATCTGAAGTCAAGAAAGTACAGAATGTGATAGAACTTGGGTTCTTAAACCATACAAGCACCTTTGATTGACTCTTTGTGAGCTTTAGAAAAAGATTTTCTTCTTGCTGAGAACCTGAGTGCATACGAGACAAGTTTCTTAAATACACATCAGAGGACTGAAGAATTTGATTCCTTACCAAATGGACACACCCTTGATTTTGCCATCAAGATGATAGCCTAGGGCACTGGCAGAAAAACTGTTATTAATGGCACTGTTGGGCCATTGATAGTTTAGAAAAATTAAAACATTTCTTTTTGCCTTGCTTGTAGAAAGCCACAGGCATTTCATAGTTGACTGTGCTGATTAAGAGAACTTACAGGTAGTGATGCAGAAGACAGGGCTAACTTGAGGAACTTCAGAATATCCGGGAAGGACACACTAGTTCCACATCAGCATAGCTTTAGTCAGCTCCTATACCAACACTTGGGTCACCAGACAACAGAGACCAAGTAGTAGGGGAGAAAATCAAGAACAGTTACCAGATGAATGACTGCTTCATAAGTCAACTATTCTCCTGCTCTGTACCTTAATGTTAGACAAAATGATCAGGAGATGATATTCAACATTGTGTTCCCAGAATCTAGGGCATACATAAGGTACACTGCAGAAAAATTAAAAAACACAAAGGACTAACAATCTGAAAAGTCACCAAAGAAAAGAGACAGACTAGGGGTACCTGGGTGGCTTAGATGATTAAGGCTCTGACTCAATTTCAGCTCAGGTCATGATCTCAGGGCTGTGAAATTGATCCCCAAGTCAGCCTCCATGCTCAGTAGGAGTCTGCTTCTCCTCCACTCTCTTTCCTTCTCCCTCTGCCCCTCCCTTTGCTCATGCACTATTTTTCTCTAGCTAAAAGAAATAAATGTTTAAAAAAAGAAAATAGAAAAGAGACAGATTAACTAAAATAACATGACCATTATTAGCCTGAATTATATTAGCAAAACTAGATGCCAGAAGATATACACAAAAGAAAATAGAGAATATCAATAAATCCAAAGACTAGTTCTCTCAAAAGACATAAAAAAATTAAAAAGTGAACAAAATAGATCAATAAAAATAAAGAAAGGGAGAATGCAAAACTGAACAAGGTAGAGGAAAAATTTACAAAATTACAAAAATTTTAAAATAATAAAAGAATAGTAATAATAGCATTTTGACAAAACTTTTCAGAATTATTAATTATTAAAGCATTTAAATAAAAAATAATCTACAATCATTAATAAAATTGAACTGGTAGTCAATTTCTATCTCCATCCCAATAAAAAAGATATGAATGCCAAGAAGTTTTGCAGGCCAATTTTATCAAATATCCAAAAAGGTGATAGTATTTCTATAAAACAAATTATTTCCAGAATAAAAACAAGAGGCTATTCAACATATTTAATGAAACTATTATAACCTTTGTACCAAATAAGAGAAGAACAGTATAAAAATAAATGTAGGGGAGCTAATTCTGTCACCCCCAAATATGCCTCTTTGGCATATTGATTATTCTAAGCTAGTTATTTTTTTTAAAGATTTTATTTATTTATTTGATAGAGAGAAACACAGCTAGAGAGAGAACACAAGCAGGGGAAATGAGAGAGGAAGAAGCAGGCTTCCCGCCAAGCAGGAAGCCCGATGTGGGACTCGATCCCATGACTCCAGGATCATGACCTGAGCCGAAGGCAGACACTTAACAACTGAGCCAACCAGGCACCCCTAGAACACATCTTCTAAAAATTCATTTTTATTTATTTATTTATTTATTTATTTATTTATTTATTTATTTAAAGATTTTATTTATTTATTTGACAGAGAGAAAGGTCACAAGTAGGCAGAGAGGCAGGCAGAGAGAGAGAGGAGGAAGCAGGCTCCCCGCTGAGCAGAGAGCCCCATATGGGCCTTGATCCCAGGACTCTGAGTTCATGGCCTGAGCCGAAGGCAGAGGCTTTAACCCACTGAGCCACCCAGGTGCCCTAAAAATTCATTTTTAAATTCTGTTTCAAGGATATGGCAGTGTTGATTGAATATAGGATAATGGCTATGAGCTTGGTCATTGGATGTAGCCTACCTGGGTTTGAATCCTAATTTGTCTGTGAGCTTTAACCTTTGAGCAGCTTCAGATTAGTTTTCTTTTTTTTTTTTTTTAAGATTTTATTCATTCATTTGACAGAGAGAAACACAGCTAGAGAGGGAACACAAGCAGGGGGAGTAGGAGTAGGAGAAGCTGGCTTCCCGCGGAGCTGGGAGCCCTATGCGAGGCTCGATTCTGGAACTCTGGGATCATGACCTGAGTAGAAGGCAGATGCTTAACGACTGAGCTACCCAGGTGCCCCCAAGCGAGTTATTTTTCAGAAACTGTGGACACAATAGAAGCTCTGAAAATGAAGTAGAAGTTAGTTACCCCTTTTTAAAAAAGATTATTTATTTGAGAAAGAGCGAGCGGGGGGGGAGGGCAGAGAGAGAGAGACACTCAAGCCGACTCTGTGCTGTGTGCAATCCAATGACCCTGAGATCATGACCTGAGCTGAAATCAAGACTTGGATGCTCAACCAACTGAACCACCCAGGTGCCCCTCGTTACCCTTTTATAAAAGATATTTACATGTATGAGGAAAGTCTCCATTTACAAGGGTATCTTCCTCAGGACTAAGAAGAGGGGAATGACTCTATAAACCTGTAGAAACTGTTAGCAGAGAAGGCATGGACTTAAATCTGCATAACTAACTTACTTTATTTACTGTGATTTTCCTGGTAACTTTCCATAACTGACTCCCCCTCCCATCATCTTTTTTTCTTTGGGGGAAATGGTATTTAAAGTGATGGTTTTAGCCATTTTGGGGGGTTATGGCTTTCCTGGGTTTCTCCAATGTATATAGATGATATACATGTAATTAAATTTTTGCTTAATTTCTTTCTATTAATCTTTTTCACATCAATTTTACTCTTAGACCAGCTAGAAGAACCTTGAAGACAAGAGGATGTATTTTTCCTTCATCTACATGAGCATATAGCATAAAAGAATAATCCTAAACATTATCAAATTTAATCCCACCATGTGTGCACATGCACGCACACATGTACATAAACATAATGATCAAGGATGGTTTATCTTAGGAATATAAGGATGCATCAAGATCAGGAAATCTAAGCAATTTATCGCACTGATAGTTAGAAAACAATATCAACAGATGGCAAAAAACAATTCAGTAAGAGTTAGTCGTTCATGACTGAAATTATTAACAAACTAGGAATAGATTAACTCTTTCTTAATCTGATGTTACCTATAAGAAACCTAAGATAAAACACAGGCAATACTAAAATATTAGAATCATGCCTATTATATTCAGGAACAAAACAGATATTCTTGCTATTACTCCTACTATTTAACATTGTGTTCTAAGTTCTAAATGAAACACTCTAAGAAAAAGAAGATATATTAAAATCAAAAGAACACTTAACTCCAGAAAACAAATTGAGGGTTGCAGAAACAGAGGTGAGTAGGGGTTTGGAGTAACTGGGTGATGGGTATTGAGGAGGGCACAGGATATGATATGCACTAGGTGTTACACACAACTAATGAATCATTGAACAGTACACCAAAAATCGAAGATGTACTATATTCTGGCTAATTAAATTAAAATGAATAAATAAAATAATATAATAATAAGAGAGAGAGAGACAGAACTGTCATTTTTGTTGATGATAGTATTTCCTCATGGAGAAACCAGGAGTCACATACAAATGAAACTGAAACTGTTTAAAAGCTTAAAGTTGAACAAAAATTGTTCAATACTTTGGTGAATCTGTTTTATTTTTTATTAGACATTTATATTCGTATTTTAGAGGTGGGGCAGAAGAGAGGGAAAGAGAGTCTGAAGCAGACTCTGGGCTGAGCCCAGAGCTGGATGTTGGGCTTGATCTAAAGACTCTGAGATCATGGTCAAGTTCTATACAAAAAAACAGCCAAGGCTGAAACCAGGAGTGAGACACTTAACTGCACCACCAAGGCGTCCTGTGAATCTCTATTTTAAGGTAACCTTTTTCCTCTCTACAAACCTCTCCTCTTCCTTTCTTAGCCTTTTGTCTTAGGAACCCAGTACTGCCCTGAAAACATGATGAACAAGGATGGCCACACATACACAATTCCCGGAGAAACAAGCTAGATCCTGTATTTCCCTATAAAACCTCTAAGCCGTTTCTGCCATGAGGGCTGTTATAGCCTCCTTTGTCCAGCAAAGCAATAAAGCTATTGTTTCTCTTTATCCCAAACTCTGCCTTCACCTTATGTTTTGGCTCCAAAGCATAGAGCTTGGTTTTCCAAAACAAAACTGACAAAGTCCAGCAAGGTTACTAAACATAAGTCAACATATGGAAACCTACAGTGTTTCTATACCCCAGCAATAATCAATTTAAAAATGCAACGGAAAAGAAACATCCAGTGCTGCAATAGTTTAAAGTGTAATTTCCTTGAAGTAAAACTAAAAGCATGTTAAGATACACCTTTAGGGGGACCTGGGTGTCTTAGTCAGTTACGTGTCTGCCTCTGGCTCCGGTAATGATCCCAGGGTCTTGGGATGGAGCCCCACATGGTGTTCCCTGCTCAGCAGGGCATCTACTTCTCCTTCTGCGCCCCCAACCCCCACTAATGTTTTTTCTATCTCAAATAAATACGATCTTAAGAAAAAGAGTTACCTTTAAAAAGAAAGGTATATAACATTTTCAAAGGACATAAAAGTCCTGAACAAATGGCGAATAAACCATATTGAAGAATGGGAGAGATCAATATCATAAAATGAAAATTCTTCTCCAAATTAATCTATAAATTCAATGCTGTTCCAATCAAAATCTTATAAGGAATTTTTTTTTGCACTAGATAGATTCTAAGATTCATATTGAGGACTAAAGGTCCAAGAAACTTTAAAATTATCCTTGTGAAAAACAATAACAGGAGAAAGATTTATTCTTCCATATATCAAGGTTTAGGACAAAGTTATCTGAATAGTACTGATGCTGATCAATGCAACAGAATGGATGACCCAGGAAAAGACCTGTATACATTGCTACGTGATATGGTTTGCATTACAATTAAGTGAGGAAATTGGCTTGCCATATGTTAAAAATACAAAATTGTACCTTGCCATACCCAGAATAAATTAAAAATACTTAACTATGTAAATGCTTAATATAAACCATATAACTATAATAAAATATAAATGACATCTTTGTGACCTTATGATAGGAAAGGATCTCTTAAGCATAACACAGAAAGCACGCAAAGAAAAAAAATAATAGAGTAGATTATTTCAAAATTTTAAAGTTCTATACAAAAAACAGCACAAAGAGAGTTAAAAAAACAAATTGTAGACCTGGAGAAGCTACTTGTGACATTCATTTAAAGAAAATCAAATACATGAGACACAACAGAAAATGATTTTCTTGCAGAAGAGGGAATTGGAATGTCTAAGAATAAACAAAAGATAAAATGCTCAACCTCACTAGCAAACTGAAGAAAAACAAAACCATCATCTCTCAGAATTTTGGAAACATAAACCTCATAAATGTTTGTGAGAAGGAAGGTAGAACTGTAAAGAAGACAAATTAACAATAGCTGGCCAATGCTAAAAATTTAAATCTTAAACAGAGGCAACTCCTGTCATGTGAATAAAATTGAGTACTAGAAGGATTTAACAAATTCCTGCTGGTGATTGTGGCAGGTTAGGGAAAAGGGAAATTGGACTGTGCAGAGAGAAGCTCAGCTCTACCTACAACATTTTTATTTCATTTAAAAATATTAATCAAATGTTAACATTTATTAACAAAATAGGATTCAGATTGGGAGCTAATTCTAGGCTAAGGTTAAATAGAGATAATTAGCAATAAAGGAATCAAGACATCTTGTAGAGATGGAGAGAAAGAGGGAAAAAGAGAAAGACAAAAAGGAAGAGGGGGAGAATGTGTCTCAGCTGGGATGGAACATGATAAGGTGACTGAGGGGAGAGTAACGGAAGGTACAATGGACATTAAACAAGATTCACATAGTGCTTAAAAACAGCAGAATGATAAAACTGAATGACAGGGAGGATCGTGAAGTCATAGATGAATCTCTTTTACCTAATAGCCTACTGGGGGTAAAACATCATTTCTGAAATAGTAGGTGACAAAACTCACCCTTAGAAAAATCTCTTTAATGGGAGTTATGAGCTGGCATGACTCAGGTAAGCTCCCTCCCACCTACTTCAGAAACAAAGGCAGAACACAATAGAAGCTTTCATTCCTGAATTCCTTCATTCCCTTGATGCTCTTCTATAGGAAAGGATATAGGACAGACCTTTCTAATAGCTTGTCTGTCACCCTTTTATCCTAAGAATCAGAGAGTTTAGCAGTTTGGAGACATTTTTTGCACACATTATTCACTGTTATCAGATAGTTCATCTATATAGTATATTTATGTGTATTTATTAGTTGTATATTTATGTACCTTATTTTCAATAAAGGCACATTTCTTTCTGCCTAAAAAAATATGAGTAATTGTTATAAGCTGGGATGAATTCATTGCTATCTTATCTCTTTTGCAAAAAGAAACAAAAGAAGCAAATGATTCTGTATCCTCAGCCCAGGTAAATACCACACCATTTCTACTGAATACTTCTAACAATTCTGATTGTTATTTTTCTAATAAAGTGCAAAAATGGTGAAAAAATGACTGTTTAAAATGTGATTCCAAGGGGCTGATATTCCACATAGTATTATTTTCTATTACTACCCTGGGGGTACTTGAAAAATAATCAAATATTAATTAACAAATTATCTATAACTCCATGTAGAGGAGAAAAATAGAATTTTTCCACCTGAAATTTAGAATAATTAACACAGATTTTCAACAAGCACTGGATTAAGATTTTGGGCACTTGGGGTTGTGGATCTAGCTCCAACAAGATTTGCTGCTGGTACAAAATTGGGAAATATCATTCCTGCTCCTCATTTTAACTGTGAAGCTAGGAAGATAATTAGCTACTGTTGGATTCATTAGAAACTTTCAAATATTTTTCAAAGGTCATTTTTCAATTTATGATCTTGAGAAAGTTTACACATTAAAACTAAAGCATTTAATACAGAGGGAATGAATATCAAGATGGTAAGAGAAATAATTTAATACAGAGGAAATATCAAGATGATTGGGTTTTATTCATTGCAACCTGTAGGTAACCATGATCACCTGAAAAGGATTCAAGCATCTCATCAGCAGTCATATATTTATGTACCTTATCAATATAAACTATGCTTCATCGCATATCCTTTTAATGCAGTGACAACATATAATGTTACTGTAGACAATAACATCGACTTTAAGAATTGATGAAAGCTATTATGTTATAGGTTAAATGGAATGACAGTGTTAGAAAATGATAATAAAAATCTCTGCACCAATAGGAGAATGAGGAAAAGTACCCCATTTATTCCTCATAAAAGACCTCTCACTAAAAGAACATTCCAAGATAAGTTAAATAAAAAACATTCATTGAATTGTTTGAAGAAAATAATAGAAATTCTATTTATATTTATTTTTGATCTTATATCTTTTAATTACTATATTTTTAACTACTACGTTTCATTTGTTTTAGGATTCACATAAATCTTAATATAGTGATATATGTTTATAATGTATAAGAAAGAAAGACAGGAAGAAAGAAAGACAGAAAGAAAGAAAGAAAGAAAGAAAGAAAGAAAGAAAGAAAGAGAAAAAAGAAAGGAAGGAAGCAAGCAAGCAAGCAAACAAGCTAGCAAAAAACCATTTCATATTGTACAGGATGAAAAATAATTTTCTCTCTACCCTTCTAGGTTCTTTGCTGAGACTTCCTGTAATAAAAGAATAAAAACAAGATGCAGAGAGTAAGAACTCCTAATGAATGAATAAGATTAACAAGAGAAAAATGAACAGAAGTCTAATAACATGTATACCTCCTGTATCAATGGGAGAGACCCAGGAAAACTAACTCCTCCAATTGGGCCAAGCCACCACCTTAAATACCATCTCCCGCTAAAGACACAAGAAAGATATTGGGGCTGTGGAATGGGTTATGGGAGGTGACAAGAGTAAGGTTGTTATGCCAATTTAGGTCCTTGCCTTCTCTGGTGATAACAGTTTCTAGAAATTAGAGTCATCCTCCCTCTTTCCTGGTACAAGAAGTGAGGAGACACCTTAAAGACTGGAGGTTTTCCTCATAAATGCACATATCTCTTACACAAAGGTAACTTCTACTAGGTTTTCAGAACTTTTCCAATTTCTTCTGTTTCTTTAAAAATAGCCAGCTCAAGATGATCTTTATGCCAAGAGACATATTTTGGGTGGCAACTTCTGCTCCCCTTCAATCTCTTTACCAAATCTTGTCTAAATTAGTCTTGTAATTGGTCTCTTTGCCTCTAGTCTTATCCAGATCCATCCAATCCTTTCTCTACATTGCCACCAGAGAAAACTTAAAGTGTGCATCTGATTTTGTTACTCTCCTGCTTAACACCTATCCAAAGGCTCCTTGTTTCCTAAAGAAAAAAAAACCTATAAGGAATGTCATGATGTGGTCAGTGCCTACTTCTTCAGATTTATTTTTCGTCAGAGCCCATTGATGCACTTCACTCAAACTGTACTGAACTACTTTGATCCATGTTAAATTTGTTCAGATTACATTTCACCTGTAACAGTATTTTAAATTGGAAGTTTGCACTGAGTTGCCACAGTACAATAGACATGGAATTCAAAGCAAGGTGCCAGAATAAAAAGCAGACTTCCACAATGTAAAATTTTTAGAACAAGTTAGAGATTAATTTTAGGTCAGATTTCCTGGAAATAGACTGTGAGATGGGAGGTTATATGCACAAGGTTCATTAGGAGTATTCTAGGGAGATGTCCTTGTAGAACAGTAAGGAAGCAAGGTTGAAAAAAGAGTGAATCTTATCTCCATTTCTTTGCAAATGGGGCCTTAGAGAATATTCCAGAAACTTGATCTTGTTTTCTGCTGAATTCTCAGTGCCTAGAACAGGGCCTCGCACATAAGATGTGCTCAAAAAATACTTGTTGAAAGCATACATCTGGAATACAATTTAGGGAAACATAATTAATTTGCACCATAACCAAGTCTATTTTATATTAGACCACATTAATACTTAAGGAGCATTCAACCCAGGAATTAGGAGTGTAATTGACATACGTTGAAAGGCTTAGAAAGTTATAGTTGACAGGACATTAGTATTTATGAATTAAATTTACATTTCAGATTTGGCAGGTACAGTAGCCCTATAGGACTAACAGCAAAGCTGACTGAAGAGTTAAGAAATTTTACTGTTTGTATTGACATAGAGCTGACTTAACACAGAAAGTACAAGGTGACAACTTGTTACTGAATAAATCAGACTAAAGAGAAAACCCAAAGAAGTTTAAAATCCATACTTTACTAGACTTGCTTTGACTCTGACAAGATATGAGCATTATTTAAAACCAAATATGACAAATTATATTACAGTCAGACAGTATTTATATGGCAACTATTTGTGTACTGGGCACTTTTGTATGTTAACCCAATTAATCCTCACAAAAACCCTATGATGATGATATTATAATCTCCTCTTTATAGATAATGCCTGAGGTTTCGGGAGCTAAAGTAACACAATAAAGCTGCCTAACCAGGAAGTGTCTTCATGATATAAATCTGGGTCTTACACACAGACACCATTGCTTTCTCTACCACATTGTCATTACATCATTAATATTTCCTTCTGAGGATGTTAAGAGCATCATAGAATTATGAATTCGAGTCACTTCAGGCCATTTTCTGATCATTTATATACTCTACATAACCCAGTAACAAATCCTGAGCACATGTCCAGATCCTGAATGGAGTATCTTAATAAATTCTGCTGAAAATAACAATATCAATTAATATAGTCAGTGGTATTAAGTACACTCCCATTTTATGAATGCGTAGAGTATCTGAAGTAAAGGAATTCATCTTAAGGAAATATTATTAATGAAATTTAAGATTTCCAAAGGGCCACTGAGAGTTCTCTACCACATGGGAATCTCTTTCAAGCCCAGAATTAGAGAAAATATGCCATTCCTTTTCTGGTTCAGGTGGTAAAGCTGAGAACAATTCTAGACTCAATTAGCTGTTTATAACTGTTCCAATCCAATATATTCAAGCTCTACGCAAAATTCTACATGGAATTGAAATTTTACAAGTTTTCTAAAAAATATTGTTTCAAGTATTGATTTAAAATGGTCATTGAAGGGCCCCCGGGGGGCTCTGTCAGTTACGTGTCTGCCTTCAGTTCAGGTTATGATCTCGGAGTTCTGGGATTGAGCCCTGCATCTGGTTCCCTGAATGGCAGGGAGTCTGACTCTTCCTCTCCCCCAGCTCATGCTCTCTCTCTTGCTCTCTCAAATGAATAAATAAAATCTTTGAAAAAAATAAAGTGGTCATTGAGATCTCTACTATAATGCCATTCACCATGCTGGTAACCGATGGATACAGGAAGTTATAAGACATAATTCTGTCCTCTATCTGGAAGACAAAAGCTCCAGCAAGAAAGGCAGACTGTACTCCCAGTCCCAGACCCACCATTTATTAACTACTTATGAGACTCATTTTAAGCTGAAAATAACGATGTATATCTCACGAGATTTTTGTGATGCCTCTATGGGTTAACATAAGTAAAGGATCCAGAGAGTCTGATACATAGTTGGTGTATGAAAGTTAAACACATTTCTATTTTTGTGGTCATCATTATTACTAAAAGGCTAAGGAGCGCAAACAATGTAAAATACATTTCTTGAAAAATAATGGGTCACACCTTTGGTAATGAATGCATTTGTTATTTTTTTCATCCCTGGGCATGCAGGATGAAGTTTGTTACCTATTCCAGAAATACTGCTATTCTCATAAAAATAATCTCTTATATCAGTAAAACCCAAAATGCTTCCACACCAACGCTCAAAAAAACCCCTAGGAGTGAAATAGAGCAAGTTTTCTGTCCCTGTTAAACACAGTTAGTAAAGCATGGGACAACAATTTTCTGACACAAAGCACAGTGCTCTTGCTATGACATGCAATACTTCTGATCCCTAGATATCTATCCATTCCATTCTGCTAACTATGCTAAACAAGCATGTCAACTTGAGCAGGCAGGTGAAATAAAGCACTTTATTTCATATCTGTATCTGTGTACCTGTATCCATATCTATATTAAGTTAAACACAAGGACATTGCCTTTTAAAGTCAAATCTGGCAGCAATTTCATATGGTTCGACATGCTTACATATATGCAGTAGAAGATCCTGTTTAAGATGGTAGATTTTGGCACTGGGCAAATGTTGGACCTGTAGCCCAGCTCTTTCATGTTAAGTTATGTGAGCAAGGGCAAGATCACTAACTACTGTGAGCCTCAAAATCCTCACTGTTTTAAATGAAATATTGAAATCAATATTTCTTAGAGTTGCAGGTAGCATATACTAAGCCCTCAGTAACTTAATCACTGCTTAGTGCTTTTACTATTATGAGTAGCAGTGAAGATGCTCACCGAGAGAAAAAATCATCCTTACTTTAGTGCCCAGTAGTTCTTTGAATAGGTATCCAGGTGAAGCACAGCAAATACAACCTCTAGAGGAACCCAATGCAGTGTTGTGCTAGAGTCATCCTATCCAACTCAAGAGTGCTTAACTATTAAATTATCCTGCAATCATTATTAAAAATTATAATAAACTTACAATTAAATACATTATATTAAAAAGCAAATATAATAAATGCTCAGAACTTATAATATCCTAAATATTTTACTATTGTCTATGCTCTTGACATTATTTACATCTACTGTATGGTGGAAATACTAATTGATAGTGCACTACTGGGCATCCCTTCCTGCCTATCCATTCGGTGACATCAGTTTGGTAGCTTTAAGTTGGTCAGTGTGGGCGTATTAACAGCACAGAAGTCAGAAAATGCTACCGGTCAGGACTTTTCTCCACAGAAAGCCAGTTGTTAAACATCTACCAACACATAATTAGACCAGTGTTATACCAGCTACTTTCAACAGCAGCATTATACTGGTTGCTTACAATCTGCCCTCCCCCACCCCACACATCTGAATTTTAGGATCTATTTACAATCATCACTAAAGCCTTGAGCACAATATAAGGTAAACGAGAAATGTGCGGGTGTAGATAATCCCACTGCCTCAAAATAAGCCCTGGTTTGGGAAACTCATCACCCCTATATTGTTCTCTTTGGAGCAACTGATATTAACCACGTTTCATTCTGAGGATTAATATATGTATATGCACACACACATATCTTGGGAAACGCAAAGTTAAATAAATTTGAACACTCTAAAATCTTTGTAAATTTAAATTTTGTGTAAAAAATTAAGGTATAATCTTTCATTATAAATTTTATCAACTCTTTCAATATACATATCTGTGGAGTTGACACACTTCTGACATAATACCGCAAAATAAAATTCAAGATATTTATTTTTATTTTTATTTTTTAAAGATTTTATTTATTTATCTGAGAGAGAAAGCACGTGCAAGACAGCATGAGCAACAGAGAGGGGCAAAGAGAGAGGGAGAAGCAGGCTACCCAGTGAGCAAGGAGCCTGATGTGGAGCTGGACTCCAGGACCCTGGGGTCATGAACTGAAGGCTTAACCAACTAAGCCACCTAGGTGTCCCCAAATTCAAAATATTTTTAAGAGCATGTATGCCAAAGGTATACACCAATATTTTTGCAGAGCTTGGAAACAATGCACAAAAATATTTTGTGGTGCTGGAACATTTTTTTGGCATATAGTAATATCCAAAGGAGACAGAAATGTGTATCTTAGAAAACATTACAATGAGAGGACCTGGGCAGAAATGAACCGTGCCAAATATTTTGCAAAATAAACCTCAGGAATTTGGATGACATTGGGTGGGTCCCCAAGTAATGAAAAGCAAATTCAAAATGTTGAATTAGACACTCATCCCTGAACATCATATTGCAATTGGAAACTTCATAGAAAACTAATTGAGGGGGCACCTGGGTTGCTCAGGTTTAAGTTTGCGTGTGCAATTAGTGATGTGTATTAGATATTTAATAATGGAGATATATATATGTGTGTATATATATATGTATGTATGTATATATATTTACAGCATACTAGTTTTTTAAAAAAAACGCAGAAATGAAGCCAGACTACCTCAGTTTATTTTTTGTTTTTGTTTTTTTAAAGATTTTATTTATTTGACAGAGCGAAACACAGCCAGAGAGATAACACAAGCAGGGGGAGTGAGAGAGGGAGAAGCAGGCTTCCCACCGAGCAGAGAGCCCAATGTGGGGCTCGATCCCGGGTCTCCAGGATCATGACCTGAGCCGAAGGCAGTCGCTTAACCTACTGAGCCACCCAAGCACCCCTAGACTACCTCAATTTAAAATCTGCTTTTTCTTTTAAAACACTTACTAGTTTGGTGACTTTAGACAAAATATACATGCCTCAGTTTCCTCAGGTGTAAATATAATAACAGTACTTCCCTCATAAAGTCGTAAAAATAAAATGAGCCAATACAGAAAAAAAGTGCTTAAAAATGCTCGGTACATAATGATCTTTCAGCATATGTTGGTCATAGTGACTATTCTTGTTGCTCTTAAGCAACACCATTTATTGAGCACACATCATGTATAAAGTGCTCTATATAACATCGCCTTTCTTAATTTTCACAACTACAATGAGCTAACTATTATATTAAACTTACATTATTAATAAGTTGTTTGTAGCCCCATGGTTAGTCAGAGAATCAATAAAGCATTTATGTAAATGTCTAACACCAAAAAACCATGTTTTTCCTATTATTTCTCAAAGTAGAGTCTTTACCACCTTCATTAGAATCACCTAGGGAGCTTGTTAAAATGCAAATTTGCAGTCTTTATGAAATGCTTACTGAGGGGCGCCTGGGTGGCTCAGTTGGTTAAGCGACTGCTTTCGGCTCAGGTCATGATCCCGGAGACCCGGGATCGAGCCCCACATCGGGCTCCCTGCTCGGCGGGAAGCCTGCTTCTCCCTCTCTCACTCCCCCTGCTTGTGTTCCCTCTCTGGCTGTGTTTCTCTCTGTCAAATAAATAAATAAAATCTTTAAAAAAAAATAAATGCTTACTGATTCAGAATCTCTGGGGATGGCTCCAGAAAAAATCTTACTTTTTTTTTTTAATTTAAAAGACTGGTTGCTACTTTATTTTTACTTTTTATTTCCCAAGATATAAATATTTTTATTGAACTATAATTTACATGTTATAATAGTTTCAGGTGTACAACATAGTAATTTGACAATTCTGTGTGTTATGCTGTGCTCACCACCCTTGTAGCTATGCTCTGTCAACATAACAATACTCCTATACTATTGGCTATATTTCCTATGCTATGCCTTTTATCCTTGTGACTTATTCATTCCATAACTGGAAGCTCAAACCTCCCACTCTTCTTCATGGATTTGTCCATACCTCCACCCACTTCTCCTCTGGCACACCAGCTTGCTGTCTGTATTTATGGGTCTATTCTGCTTTCTTTGTTTTGTTTTGTTTTTTAGATTCCATATATAAGTGAAATCAGATGGTATCTGTCTTTGACTTATTTCACTTAGCATAATACTCTCTAGATCCAGCCATGTTGTTACAAATGGCAAGATCACATTCTTCTTTATGGTTGAGTAATACTCCAATATGTGTGTGTGTATCTCAAATCTTCTTTATCCATTCATCTACTGATGGACACTTGGGCTGCTTCCATATCTTGACTATTGTGAAAAATGCTGCTATAAACATAGGGGTGCATGTACCCCTCTGAATTATTGTTTTTGTATTCTTTAGGTAAATACCTAGTAGTGCAATTGCTGGATTATATGGTATTTCTATTTGTTATTTTTGGAGGAACCTCCAGACTACGTCTCAGTGGCTGCACCAGTTTGCATTCCTATCAACAGTGCAGGAAGGTTCTTTTTTTCTGCACATTCTTGCCAGTACTTCTTATATCTTATCTTTTTCTTTCCATAACCCAGTAATCCTATCCCTCCCCCCCACTCCCCGGCAACCCTCAGTTTGTTTCCTGAGATCAAGAGTCTCATAGTTTGGTTAGCCAGTCTGATAGGTTTATGGTGACATTTCACTGTGGTTTTGATTTGCACTTCCCCGAAGAGAAAAATATTACTTTTTGAGTAGTTCTTCAGGTGATGCTGACACACCTTAATGGCTGAATAACAATGCATTGGCTATACTCATTAACCACTGGAACGTTTTACCATTAACACCAATGCAAAAAGTCTACAAGTTAAGGCTCTGGCAGTATCAACCAAAATATTATTATTATTTCTTCATTCCTCAGTTCTCAAGGCAGTTATACAGAGAATCATTTAGACATTGTCAGGTAATAATTAAAATAATAATTAAAATCTATTTGCTCACTCTAAATTAAGAATAAAGTTATCTTTTTCAAAGAAGGCAGATTGATACCCAGATCCATCCAATAACATGATTCCTCTTCAGTTTTATGAAATAATGGATGATTAGTTGTTTAGTACACTATAAATAAATAAGTCTGATTAATAAAAGTTGGACTGCCTTTGTATTAGTGTTGTGAATATTAGTCTATCGGTCTGCTTTATGAAATAGTAGATGATGAGTTGTTTATTAAACTATAAATAAATAAGTCTGATTAATAAAATTTGAGTGGCTTCTACGTTAGTGTAGTGAATATCACTTTCGGAAGTATCATGCTAACATACAGAACCTGGTCTCTGTGTGTGTGTGTGTGTGTGTGCATGCACACGTGCAATATTTGGAAGAAAAAAATAAATTGTTCTCAAAGTCACTTCCAAATATACTCATTATTATTTCTGTAGTGTTTTTATATATATATATATAAATATATATATAGAGAGAGTTTCAGAGACTGAAACTCTAAAAATATGAAAAGGAAATTCTAGAATTCAAAAACTCTGTAACAGATATTTTAAAATGTCTTTGATAAGCTCATCAGTAGGCTAGACACAGGCAAAGAATCAGTGAGCTTAAAGATATGTCAATAGAAAGTTCCCAAATTGAAAAGTAGAGGGAAAAAAAGAATTTTTAAAAAATGAAATGGAATATCCATACAAATATCCTTATGAAAAGATAACATACACATAATTGGAACACCAGAAGGAGGCAAGAGAAGAACAAATAAATGAATAACGTAATAATGGCTGAGATTTTTCCAAAAGTAACGATTGATACCAAACTACAGAACCAGGAAACTCAGAGAACATCAAGAATGATATTCCAAAAAAAAAAAACTACAAATAGGCACATCACATCCAAACTAAAGAAAACCAAAAACAAAGAAAATCTTGAATAAAATGAGATTGAGGAAAACCCACATTATCTATAGAGAAACAAGTATAACAGTTACATCAGACTTCTTTTTGAACATCTTGTAAGCAAGAAGAGAGTGAAGTAAAATATATTAAGTGCTAAAGGGAAAAGAAAAAAACCTACTAACCTAGAATTCTGTATCCAGTGAAAATACCCTTCAAGAGCAAAGGAAAATAAAGATTTTCTCCAAAAAAATTAAATGGAGAGAATCTGATGCCAGTAGATCTGAAATGTTGAAAGTTCTTCAGAGAGGAAGAAAAGTATATAGGTCAGAAACTGGGATCCACATAAAGAAAGGAAGGGTATTAGAGAAGAAATAAATGAAGGGAAAATATTTCCTTTTTCTTATTCTTAATCTAACAGAAAATAATTTATTCAAAATAATAATAGAAATAACTTTTGGGATGACCATATGTCATGGATAAATGACATGAATGACATCAAAGTTATGGGAGACAGAAGGGAGGAACTGAGAATACTCTATAATAAAGTACTTGTACTATATGTGAAGTGAAAGTGAACTTACAGTGGTTGTAAATGTATATTGCAGATTAGGGTAGCACTAAAAATATAAAAATAAGTATAATTGTTATGCTAAAAGAATGAAGACAATTGACTCATATAAAATGTTCAGTTACAGCAAGGGCAGGCAGAAAAAGAATAAAACAAAAAGTAAAAAGCACAAGGCAATACATAAAAAGCAATTACAAATATTATAGATATAAATCAAACTATATAAATAATCACTGTAAATATCAATGGCCTGAAAGAACTGATCCAGATAGAGGTTGTCAGAGTAGATCCAAAACCCAATCCAACTAAGTGTTGCCTTCAAGAAACTCACTTTAATATAAAAATACAGATAGATCAAAGTAAAAGGATAGAGAAAAATATGCCATGGTATTTGCACTAACAAAAAGAAGCTGGAATAGCTATATTAATTTCAGACAAGGGAAATATCAGAGCACGAAAAATAATCAATAATAAATGAAGGCATTATTAATAATAGGGTCAATTATCTAATAAGACATAAGAATCCTTAATGTATATGTACCAACTGTCAAGTGTCAAGATACCAACATATGCACTGCAAAGACTGATAGAAGTGCAAAAAGAAAGAGATGAATCCACTTTTAAAGTTGCAGAGTTCAATGCCCCTCTATCAGTAATTCATAGATCTAGTAGGCAGAAAATAAGTAAAGATATAGTTGAACTGAACCACACCATCAATCATTTGGATTTAATTCACATTTATAGATTACTTCCTTCTTCCAACAACAGAAGAATTTGCCTCTCAAACTCACACAGAATATTTACCAAGACAGATGAAATTCTGGGCCATAAAACTCACCTTAATAAATTTTTAAAAATAGATATCATATAAAGCATGCTCTCAAATAATAATGGAATTAAACTAGAAATCAATAACAGAAAGACTGCCCCAAATATTTCACGATTAGAGAGACTTTGGACACAGAAACAAACTGAGCGACTTGGAGGGAAGGGGTGGGGGGATGAGAGAGCCTGGTGGTGGGTACTGAGGGCACGTATTGCATGGAGCACTGGGTGTGGGGCATGGGCAATGAATCTTGGAACACTGAAAAAAATTAAATTAAATTTAAAGTAAAAAAAAGAAGTAAGTCAGAGAGAGACAAATATTGTATTATCTCATTTATATATGGAATCTAAAATAAAAACAAACTAATAGATACAGTGAAAAAAAAGAACACATTACTAAATGGCACAGGGATCAAAGAAGTCTCAGGAGAAAAATAAAAATATTCTGAATGAAATTAAGTTGAAAATACAATTTAAATTTAAAGTTTTATCAAATTTGTTAGATGCAGTGAAAGCTGTGCTTAAAGGGAAATGTAATGCCTTAGGTGCACATATTAGAAAAGAAGGCTGAGTAATATTCCATCATATATAAAACTACATCTTCTTTATCCATTCATCCTTTGGTGTTATTCACAACTAATGAATCATTGACCATAGTACCAAAAACTGATGATGTATCTATACACTGACTAAATGAATTTAAATTAAAAAAAGAAAAGAAGAAACATCTAAAATCAATATAAGCTTCCACCTCAGTAAACTAGAAAAAGAGGGATAAATTAAATCTAAAGAAATCAGAAGAAATTAAATAATGAATATCAAAGCAACAATCGATGAAATTTTAAACAGGAAAACAATAGAGAAATTCAACAAAATGAAAAGCTGGTTCTTTGAGAGATCAGTAAAAGAGATAAATCTCCATACAGTCTAATGAAAAAAAAGACAAAAATTTTTTTTAAGTTTTTTTTTTCCTTTTAATTTGACAGAGAGAAACACAGCTAGAATGGTAACACAAGCAGGGGGAGTATGAGAGGGAGAAGCAGGCTTCCTGCTGAGCAGGGAGCCCAAAACGGGGCTTGATCCCAGGACTCTGGGATCATGACCTGAGCTGAAAGCTGATGCTTAACAACGGAGCCACCCAGGCCCCTGTACTTTTATTTATTATGGTAAAATACACACAATATAATTTACTGTCTTAACCATTTTTAAGTGAACAGTTAAATGTATTCACATTGTTGTGCAATCATCCATTTCCAGGAGTCTTTTCACCTTGCAAAACTAAAACTCTGTACCCACAAAATAGTAACTCCTCCCCTCCCTTGGCCCAAAGCAACCATCACCAATATAAACTCTGTACCCATTAAACAATAACTCCTCTTCTCTCCTCTCATTCCCTAGTAACCTCTAATTATCTCTATGAATTTAACAACTACGTACCTCATAAAAGTAGAATCATACAATATTTGTTCTTTTGTGACTGGCTTTTCATTTAGCATAATGTCCTCAAGTTTCATCCACGTTTCAGCATGTGTCAGAATTTCCTTTCTTAAGGCTGAATGTATATATAAGGCCATTATATATATACACACAATATAAGCTTCCACCTCAGTAAACTAGAAAAAGAGGGATAAATTAAATTTAAAAATACACACACACACACACACACACACACACACACACACACACCACATTTTGTTTGTCCACTCATCCACAGAGGGACACCTGGGTTCCTTCTACCTTTTGACTATCACGAATAACTCTGCTATGAACATAGGTGTACAAATATCTGTTTGAGTTGCTGCTTTCTTTTTGGAGGGCAGGGCAAATGTACTTCCCTGAGTAGCCTTTGTATTTCTTTTACCATTGCCTGTAAAAGGGAGGAGATAAATCATTAATATCAGGAATGAAAGGGGCCAACACTATTCATTCCTTAAACAGTAAAAGAAAAATAAATAGTAGGGGCAAACTTTGCCCACAAATTTGACAACCAGATGATTTGGACCAATTATTTGAAAGACACAAACTATAGTCACAAAAGGAGAAACAGATAATCTGAAAGGTCTTTATCTATTAAAGAAATTGAATCAATAATTAATAACCATCCTAAAAAGAAAGAAGCAGTCTTCAAGTGGTTGGACAGTTTCACTGGTGAATTCTAACGAATATTTAAGGAAGAAATTATCAACTCTCTCCAATTCTGAAAAAAATAGAAGCAGACGGAACACTTCCCAATTCATCCTATAAAGCCAGCATTACCCTAATACTAAAAAAAGACAAAGATATTACAAGAAAGAGAATCAATAGGCCAATGTCTCTCATAAACATAAATGCAAAAATCCTCAACAGAATATTAGCAAATCAAGTCCAACAAAGTATAAGAAGAATTATACACTATGACTAAGTGGGATTTACCCCAGGTATGCAAGGCTGGTTCATCATTCCAAAATCTGTTAACATAATTCTTCATATCAACAGGCTAAGCTTAAAAAGTTATATGATCAAATCCATAAATGCATAAAAATATTTATAAAAACCCAACACCCATTTGGGATAAAAATTCTCAGCCAATTAAGGGAGAAACTCCTCAATGTCATGAAAAGCACCTACAGGTAATATCATACTTAATGATAAGAAATTAGATACCTTCCCCTTAATTTGGGGAACAAAGTGAGCATGTTCTGTCTGCTCCTATTCAATACTGTCCTGGAAATCTTAACTAATGCAATAAGATACGGAAGGGAAATAAAAGATACATAAATTGGAAAGGAAGAAATAAACTTTGTTGATAGACTATATCATTGTCTCTGCAAAAAAAATCCCAAACAATTAACAATAATAAAAAAAGGGGACGCACAATTATAGCAAGGTTGCAGATGCAAGTTAATATATATAAATCAAGTGCTTTTCCATATACCAGCAATGAACAATTTCAATGTAATTTGAAACTTAAAACATAACACCATTTACATTAGTATGAAAAAAAGGAAATACTTAGGTATAAATCTAACAAAATATGTGCAAGATCTGTAGAAGAAAAACTACAAACCTCTGATGAAAGAAAATGAGGATGCATATAAATGGGAAGATATTCCATGTCCACAGATAGGGGGATCCAATATTATTAACATGTTGGTTCCTCCTAGTTGATCTATAGATTTAATGCAATCCCAGTGATAATCCCAGCAACTTACTTGTGGATACTAACTGATTCTAAAGTTTCTCTGGAAAGGCAAAAGACTCAGAATAACCCACATAATTTTGAAAAAGATGACAATTAGGGGACCAACAATCTCACTTTGAGGCTCATTTTTAAATTTCTCTTATTGAAGTATAATTAACATACAGTATTATATTAGTTTCAGGTATACAATATGATTCAACAACTCTATACATTTCTTGGTGCTCATGTTAATGAGTGTACTTCTTTTTTTTAATTTGACAGAGAGAAACACAGCCAAAGAGGGAACACAAGCAGGGGGAGTGAGAGAGGGAGAAGCAGGCCTCCTGCTGAGCAGGGAGCCTGATGTGGGACTCGATCCGGGGTCTCCAGGATCATGACCTGAGCCGAAGGCAGTCGCTCAACCAACTGAGCCACCCAGGCGCCCCTTAATGAGTGTACTTTATACATTTCATCAGCCCTTTACCACTTCTCCTGTGGCAACCACCAGTTTGTTCTCTATTTAAAAGTCCGGGGTTTTGTTGTTGTTGCCATTGTTGTTTTTAATTAACATATATGTATTATCTGTTTCAGGGGTACAGATCTGTGAATCATCAGTCTTACACAATTCACAGCACTCACCCTCCCCAGTATCCATAACCCAGCCACCTTATCCCTCTATCCCTCCCCACCGCCCTCCAGCAGCCCTCAGTTTGTTTCCTGAGATTAAGATCCTTTTATGGTTTGTCTCCCTCCCTGCTCCCATCTTGTTTCATTTTTTCCCTCCCTACCCCCATGACCCCCCGCCCTTCCTCTCAAATTCCTCATATCAGAGAGATCATATGATAATTGTCTTTCTCTGATTGTAAAAGTCTGGGGTTTTTTGGTTTGTCTTTTTGTTTCTTTGTTAGTTTGTTTTGTTTGTTTTGTTTTGTTTCTTTTTTAACAAGAGAACAACTCTACACTTTTATTCACTTTTCAGTAAGTTTAAATCCTTGAGGCATAAAGCATCACACATATTCTGTGGCCAGTGGCTTTAACAGGAGGGGTGTTTCAGAACTTGGCATGAACCATGCTACTGTTTCTGAGCATGAGTTACTTTTCCCTAGATTACTCTAGGTTTTGTTCAGTTGGCCACCAGGAGTCACTGTGCTGTTCTTTGCTTTGTATGCATAAGCACATCTCTTGCCAAGACAGAATTCAGTCTTATCTCACGCATAAACATCTTCCATTTTAAGAAGAGCTGTGTGCTCCCTCTGGTTTTGGAGACCCCACTTATAACCAGCAAAAATGGCCTTGGACAATAGTCTTCCAGACATATTGGTCATTTTACAAGTTCTGCTCCCAGAAGGCCTCCACAGGTTCCAAGACAGTGGAAAGAGAGGTTTTGTTTCTTTAATTCCACATATGAGTGAAATTACACGGTATTTGTCTTTCTTTGACTTATTTTGTTTAGTATAATGCCCTCTAGTTCCATCCACATCACTGCAAATGTCAAGATTCCATTCTTTTTTATGAGTAATATTCCATTGTATGTCTATGTATACTCTCTCTCTCTCTCTCTCTCTCTCTCTCTCTCTC
>PITA01006218.1:0-102296 GCA_004023965.1 Spilogale gracilis
CAGAGGTGGGGTTTATTTGCCAATCCCTTGAGTCTGAGCAGGTCTTCTGACTTGCTTTAACCAATAGAATGCAGGGAAAGTGAAATTAGTTTACTTATGCTTCTAGGTCTTAAAAGACCTTTCAGCTTCCATCTTCACCTTCTAATGCTGCCCTGAGATTATCCTATGAGGAAGCTACTCCTGGACAAAGCAACGTTGTGGGAAAGATCCCGGCATCCCACCCTGCAGACAGCATCAACCTCACACTTATGAGTGAGTGTGTCTTGGATATTTTAGCTAATGATGTACGTTGCAGATTTGACTCTCAAAGTAGATTTTTTTTTTCTAACACCTTCCTCTCCTCTATGGCAAAATTATTTTCAATAATAATAATTATTATAATTTTATTGATATTTTAGTTTTAAGAGACAATTGGCAGTTAAAATAATACATATCAATTTGAAAGATATTCAAATAGAGCAAAATAAATATTTTGTGTATGTATTAAAAATTGTGTTTACCAAACAAAAGCATTATATCTGACAATTCTTACTCTGTCTCACCTTTAATAAGCTTTTGTATAAATAAAATCTCCAAGGGGTTATTGGGCAATGATTATAAAGGTAAGAAAACAGAATTCAATATCATTGTTAATTTCAAATCTTAAAAGAATATGTAGTACCACAGGGTTGGAGGTACAAACTGCAAAGAAAGCTTGGAAAATTCCAAATCATTATGAAATTACTTTTAAGCATATGTAGATGGCACTACACGTGTTGGGGCACCAACTGTAGCAAATTTTTTAAATTAGCTTCCCAGGAGAATGCAATGTTTTATTAAAGGACATGTAATGAAATATACTAATTTGAAGCTTATGTATGTATTATTAAAACTCAAACACTCCAGCATTGTTCAGAAATTCAAACAATGCTACAAACCATCCTTTCAAAATTCATGTGTTAAAACCTAATCTCCAAGGTGATGGTATTAGAAAGTGGGGCCTTTGGGAGCTGATTAGGTCATGAAGGTAGAGCCCTCATTAATGAGATTAGTGGCCTTCTAAAAGAGACCTGAGAAAGCTCCCTAATCCCTTCTGTTGTGTGAAGACACCTCAAAAGAATGGCCATCTATGAACCAAGAAGCAGGCCCTCACCAGAAGCTGACCATGCTGGTGTCCTTGTCTCCAGACTTCTAGACTCTAGAAGTGTGAAAAATCAATTTCTGTTGTATACAACTTACATGGTCTGTGGAAGTTTGTTATAGCAACTGCAATAGAATGAGATGACTGAGTATTATTTTTCCTCTGGAGAGGAATAGTTTATCACTGACACTATTCAGAAATATTGGCACATGGTGATAATCAAAAGTAGGCTGACTTTTAGTAATTTTTTTTTTGTTTTGAAATTCCACAAACAGTGAACCTGATTGCCTTCACTATGGGTGCACTACATCTAGATGTTCCAGTTCCCATCTGATTGCAACACCATGGATGAATGAGGTAAGAGTGGCAGAATTGCTTGGTCAATCCAAAGAACTGTCAGAAATAATAGATGGTTATTCAATGCTACCAAGTTTTGAGCTAATTAGATAGCCATAGATAACTGGTAAAGGGAATAATCACTTAGAGCACTTGGCCTTGGTTTTTCTTCCTGAAGCCAGAAACAAATATAGGAACTCTAAATGTATACTGATCTCCATCTTTTAAGTTGAAGGTAAAGATTTAGAGAATATATGTGTATGTTGTGGCTTATTTAAAAAGGTGAAGTTATCTTAGGAGAGGTGATTTAAAAAGGAAAGAGAAAAATGTTTCTGTGGGAACTAGGGATTTAAAGTTATGAAATTGTTGGTAAGTGGGAGACAGTTTCCCAAAGAACAAGCAAGCAAACAAATCTGCGTAACCTCTTGAGGATGAATCCTTTGTACTGTCCAGAGCATGAAACCAGACTTTCTGGAGTGGAATCTGAATATCCCTGAAACAATGAGGAACCATTCTAAATATTAGAAAGACATAAAACTTTGTCCTCCAGACCAGGAGGAATAGCACATTGTGGGGATTGATATTTTCCTGGCACGAAGCTTTAACATAGCTTTTACTTAGTTGGTAAGTAATTTTATTGAGAAATACCTAAGACAAGGGAAAAATTTGGCATAAATAAAGTCTGCTAATAAATTTATGTAGGTTTCAATTATATAACCAAAGATAGATGCTGTTTCCATATATGGAACTGAAAAGTCTACAAATAGGAAAATGAAGTGAAAGAGAACCGGAGTTATTTTAAACATTTCCTTCCATTAATTTTATGATTTTTATAACTTTGGGTTTTTTTCATGATATTCCAAGCATTTCTTTCTTAAAGAATGGATTCCTTTGGCTATAATTTGGCAAAGATGAAGTGCATATTGTGAAAATTAGAAAGACTACAGATACTAAATGGTCTGTCCAGGTGAAAATAAGCTGAAACTTGTAGAGATGAGAAATTCTTGGAAAAGATGAAGAGCTGTATGTTCTAGCTGCTGTAAAATACAGAAGATATCTGTAGGTCAAAGAACAATAGTGGAAGATGTGCTAGTGACAAGGGATGATCAGGCCTGGCAATTATCTCAGGTGGTCAATGGCAAACAACTTGAAAATTTAGTTTTGAATGGGGAATACAAACTCGCAGGTATCATTGAGACTTAATGGGTAGAAATTTAGGAATATAATGTTGACAATGAGAATTATATGGCTTAATCAACAACATGGAGTATAAGGCATACACAGTAAGATGTGATAATGTGATTTATGATAAATATATATTTGGCCTTTGTCCCAATTTTTGGAAGAGCTCCTAAATCCTTTGGAATTTACTGAATGAAGAGAGCATAAAGGTGTCTTTTGTTAAAGTTAATGAGGTGACTTTTGGATTGCATTTGGATGGCGGCGGTGGCTGCCAGTGGAGCCACTCATGTGATTAGAAAGTGGAAATTTTCAGAACTCTCTCCTCCAGCACAGCCCAGGAGGTAAGAGGGGTTTGAGTTGGAGTTCAGTCCCCAGTGGCCAATGATTTAATCAATCATGCTTCTATAATTAAGCATCCATAAAAATGCAGAAGGCCAGGATTCAGAGAGCTTCCCAGTTGGTAAATGCATGGAGATTTTTTTTTTTTTAAGATTTTATTTATTTGACAGAGAGAAACACAGCCAGAGAGGGAACACAAGCAGGGGGAGTGAGAGAGAGAGAAGCAGGCTTCCCGCCGAGCAGGGAGCCCAACGTGGGACTCGATCCCGGGTCTCCGGGATCATGACCTGAGCCGAAGGCAGTCGCTAAACCAACTGAGCCACCCAGGCGCCCCTGAATATGCTATTTCAAGAAAAACATTTTGGTTTCACATTTACCACAGACCCCACAGAGGAGAAAAGCCACTGGAGGTGTGTGAGTGGAGAGGGTGGGAACACCAGTGTGATCGCTCATAGATAAGCTCAGATATTTTTAAAGACCACATGTGAAAAGTAAAGGAAGGCATCCCAAATAAAGGGTATATGTAAAATTGTGGCTGAAAGCTGTAGGAAAATGTTATGAATATACTGGGCTCAAAATATGTTGAGACTTGAGAAAGATGCCAACCTAGAATAATTCTCAAAAGAAGGAATTAGGGGCCGCTTGTGGTGCATCCTGGATGGCAGTGACACACATGCTGTTCTGTACTCTTGCTTGCTTCCTTCTCTGTTACGAAGAAGCTTCAAACTGGAAAGAGAGCAAATATAGCTAAGCTGTATTTCAATATGTGAGGGGGGGATAAATGGCAAAGAGAAACTTGCTGATTTGAATGTTCCTGTCTCTTGATCTTGGCCCTGAAGGGACTTGCAAGAGCTATCCTGGGAACACTGTTGGTGATATTCGTGTACTCATGTTGCTGAAAGAACGAACCAACTGAAGCCAGATGCTCTAATTTTGAAAAGAATAAAAAGTGAGCCCTAGGAGCTAATACAATTTTCTTGTTTTCTTCATGTTTAGTTGTTTCCTTCCATTTCCATTGAAATGACCTCATCCTGGTATCACAACAGTTGACGTATTTTGTCACAATTTTTTGCTTTTATCATATCTAGACTGCAATGTCCTTGAAGGTAAGGACTGCCTTGTATTCATTGTTATTTCCCTAGGGTCTGTCATAGTGCATTGAATCACAGTGAGGATTTCTGCTTATCAATCAATCTCTTGCTCTCACACTCCCTCTCTTCATTGTCTTCTCCTATTCTTTCCATTCAACATGTTATGGTTAGCTTTAATGCAGTTAAAAGCAAACTTCTTGCTTAGTTTATGGAACTTTGTTTCCCCCCCTTCTCTGTCTCTCCTCAGTCCATCTGTCTGTCTCTCTCTTCCCTTGCCCTCGATCTTCCCCTTTAGCCCCCCCACCCCATCTGTCTTTGGTCTCTCTCTCTTTTTCTCCCTCTCTCCCTCAGTTTCTCTTCCTTTCTCTTCTCTTTTTCTTTCCCTTCAAAAAAGAAACTATGATCATGTAGCTAGTGATTCCCTGTAGGAAGTGCTTCCAGGCATTTGTTGGGAAAATACTTATATATTTTTATAAATCTTGAATTCTGGGAAAAATCAGTTAAGAAAAAAAAAATGGGAAAAATCATAATTCTCCTGCAAGAATTAAAGCCTAGCATGGATCATAAAGAATCCACTGCTGTCAAGTTGAAACAAAGAGCAGGAAATGCTGATGTGTAAGGTTAAAGCCTCTGAGGTAACGCCACCATATCCTAGAACAGGATACCTATTATACTGGCATACAGAAGAGTTTCACAGCTTGAAAAATTCTCTGAAAATCTGCCTGTTCATCCCATCTCCCCTGCCCCACCCTTCCCATAGCCCTAGGAATCACTGGTCTTTTACCATCCTATAGTTTTGCCTTTTCCAAAATGTCCTATAGTTGGAATCATACACTATGTAGCCTTTTCAGATTGGCTTCTTTCACTTGGTAATATGCATTTAAACTTCCTCTATCACACAATTTTCTAACTCTGTTTATTTATATAACATGCCAAGGGTATCAATAAATGAGAGGGTCTACACACTTTGACCCCTGAAACTCTCCCGGGAAAGTTAATTTCTCAAAATTTTGATTTCCTCATTAGCAAATGGGGAGTAAAAGCAAAGAAATAAGATATTACTGTCAGTAAAAAGCTTATGTTCAGTTTTTTCCCATGAGGGACCAGAGTGAGTTCCTATGGCACTTTTCCTTCTATTTGGGAATAATTTTGGAGGAGAAACTTCATTTACTATTCCTAAGATCTGTCCATGGGAAACAGGACACTGAGTAGACCTTTATGTTCTGGAATATAGTCAGTAACAAGAAGCTGAATTTAGAGGGAATTTTGACTCAAGATTCACTGTATGTTGAAGGTGCAGGAGGGGCTAGGTGGTAGAGTAAATAACGAGTGCGACAAGGCTTCCTACACTCCTAGAGGGTGTTTGCGTGTGCAGGTACCCCATGGATCCTCAGGGCCTAGTGCCAGCTTCACACCTGGTATTTGTTCCATGTATTATACATGTTTGTTGTTGGTGTTGGTTTTTTGTTTTTACAAAATGTGTTGTTACTTGAATAGTGTGTCAGATATTTTTGTTTGACTTCCATCTTTCTTTCCATCCATACTTTCTATCTTTATCTACTCTCTCTCCTGGAAGACTCTCTTGAGTCACACAGCAACGATCCATAAAACAAAAGAGTTGTGAGAAATCATGGAAGATTATGTGGATTGTGTTCTTCACATGTTCAGTTCCTCTGTCTAGTAGGTGCAGAAACGACAGGCACAATGATCACCACATGTTCCATTCTGAGGACCAAGAACATTTTGGTTTTCCTCAAAGATAAAATGTGGCAAAACAGTACAAATTTGTTTCAGTTTTATAAAGGGACACCTGGGCTAAGACGGTCATATTTTTTATTCCTTTTCCGTCCTTCCTTCCCTTTTCCTTCCTCCCTTCCTCCCTTCTTCCCTACCTCGGCACTGCTTAAATAATGTAAAATGAGCACTGGCATAAAAGCATGATTTATCAGAAGGGACTGCCACCCAAGCAGAATTTGATACCAGCACTTGGACTCTTCCTTCCATTTCAATGATCTTCAGGATATAGTGTTTAGATAACAACAGATAAACAGAAACCTTTAGCTAACTAATAATGAAAAGCCTGCCTAGGTAGATTACATTTTATTGTTAAGCTCAAATTTATAACATATGTATATGTGATATTTTGCTTTGGAGGTTTTTTATTTTTCTAATTTTTTCCCCATTATTCACATTACTAATTAGTTATATTTAAGAAATAACAGTTTATTTGGCCCTTGGGGGGAAAGTCCTCAATAAAATCTCTTATTTGTATTTTTGAGATCTAGAAAGCAAGCTGATTCACTCCCAGATATTGTTAAAATATTTAAATCCATTTCCATTGTTGTTACCAGGAATTTTTAATAAATGTTTCACAAAATGTAGGCTAAATCATAATATAGTCTAGTCAAATTCCTTATTTTAATTATTGCAATTTATATTTCTGTATAATTTTTCTTCTCTTGTATGCCACTAGCATAGCAAATTTTCATTATATTGTCATTTCTCAAATTTTTGATGAATAATTACGTTAATGACTGCAAAAATTCCCATATAAATGGCTAGTTCCAGCCATCCGTCCTCTATTCACCCATTCATTTATGTTCCAGGAAATGTGCTAACATGTGGAAAAGCAAGAAAAGAAACAAAATTGTTACTCAGTGAACTCCCAAAACTAAATAGACAGGCAAAAAATAGACAATGTGATGTGCTCAAGCTGCTAATTTAGATAAAGGTGGTCAGTGAAGGCTTTTTGAAGGAGAAGGGGCAAGAAGTTGGAGGCAAGGGGCTGGGGATATAAGGTGTAGTTGAGCTAAAGTGTAACTGGGAGTTACCTGAACGACTAGGGGTGGGTAATGACAATCTGAACTGAAGCTTATGCATAAGTATAAAAGTCTGAGAGATGTCATTTTGAGGGAAGTATAATGTACATCATGGAATACATATAGAACATAGAGAATAGGGGAGAGCCATGAAAGATGTTCCCAGGATTCCATGCAGGCACAAGGTCATAAATCTTCCTTACGAGCTGGGAAAGTTTGCAATGTTTGCAGGACACCCTGGCAAGCCACTGATAGGTCTTGAGCAGAGGACAGTGATCAAATATGTGTTTTAGAAGGGTTATTCTCAGGCTGTTGGAGAATGGAGAATGGAAACCAAGAATGGCAGTGGAGGTATTAGACTATGAGTGCATGAGAACAGAGCCCAGGTCTACTTATTTGCCACTGTATTTCTAGGCCCTTGATCAGCATCTGGCACACAATAATTCCACCATGAATATTTGTTAAATAAAAGAATAAACATGTAGATCATGTGGGAAACTTTTGAGGTAATCCCAGCAAAAACTTATGAAAGCTTAAATTGGTAATCAAGGAGGATAAAAAATAATGTGGATCAATATTTTCCAAACTTTCCTCGTTAGACCTGTTTTAGGAAATACACATATATGACTCTGTGCCCACAGGCAATGTGCACATACACCCATACATAAAAACTAACATTTTACTGAATGGGACTTACTGCTATTACCTGTAAATGCAGTTTTCTATCCTATACATGCTACACTGTTAGTTTGCTGCTTTAAAAAATACGGTAGATTCAGTGCCTTAAACAAAAGAGTTGTGGATTCTCACAGTCCTGGAGGCTTCAAGTCTGAGACTGAGGTGTTGACAGATTTGGTTTCTTAAGAGGGCCACAAGGGAAGCATTTGTTTCCAGCCTCTCTCCTTGGTGTGTAGATGGTAGTCTTCTCCCAGTGCCTTCCCAGGGTCTTACCTCTTTGAATGTCTATGTCCTAATCTTTTTTTATGAGGACACCAGTCATATTGGATTAGGGCCTACCTGTGTGACTTCATTTTATCCTAATTATCTCTGTATAGGCCTTATCTCCAAATATCATCACAATATGAGGTTCTGGAGGTTAGGACTTCAACATAGGAATTTGGGGTTACACTAACACTATTATGTATTTTTGAAATAGACCAAAGTCCATAGAGTACATTGAGGTGTACTCTATGTTGCACCTTCTGTCAGTTTTTAAAAGATCTATAATTATGTATATCACCTGTATATATACACTATGTAGAATAGTTTCATTATCCTACAAATTCCCTGTTCTTCACCTATTTCTCTCCCTCCTTCTCTAATTCCTGGCAACCACTGATCTTTTCACTTGATCCATAGTTTTCCCTTTTTAAGAATGCCCTGTAGCTGGGATCATACAGTATAAAGCCTTTTCAGTTTGACTGCTTTCATTTAGTAATATTTTCTTTTACAAATGTTCCTAACCTGTTGATCTTCTGTCTGGAAAACATTGGTTTAAGGAGATACTAAGGAGATAAAATTGTCTTAGTAACTATTAAGATGTGGGAAGGAGGGGTTTGGGGTCTGGAACTTTGGAGACACCGGTGATCAGTATTTTGCTGGCACTCAGGTATTAATTGAAGGCCTGGATGTGGTTGGGTCAACCCAGAAAGTGAAGAGAGGGTGAAAATTGAAGAGATAAAGAATAAATCCTAGAGCATGTCAGTACCATAGGTGTGAAACTTTGTCTTCAGTTTGAGTTGAACATCTTTGGCTATGTTAGTTTACCATTTTTTTTTCCTATGAATGGTTTACTCAGATCTGTGTAAATGTTTCTTTCTTTTTCCTCCAACAGTTTGAGTGAGATCTTTCTATTTTAAAGGAACTAGTCCATTACTATGTTTTCAAATATTTTTCCCAGTTATTCATCTTTAGACTTTAGGATATTAAGTGCTAAGCAGAAATTATGCATATTAATATGTTGTCAGTTTTACCAATGGGTAACTCTGTCTTTTGAATTTTATGGCATACTTAGCAAGGACTTCTCCACTCTAGTATAAAGAAGACCTTTCCATGGTTTTTTGTAGTAGTTTTATTCATTTGCTTAATCTTTACATTTAGAAATTTTATGATCCTAAAATAATGTTCATATATGGGGCAATGTTGGGGTCTAGTTTTTTTTTTTTTTTTTTTTTTTTTTTTTTTTTTTTTTTTTTTTTTTTTTTTTTTTTTTTTTTTTTTTTTTTTTTTTTTTTTTTTTTTTTTTTTTTTTTTTTTTTTTTTTTTTTTTTTGCCTGTATGACCTGGCATTATTTATTAAATGATTTCCCTTCCTTTCTCATTTTAATTGATATATTTTCACATACTAATATGCAATATGTATTTGAGTTATTTCTGAATTCTCCATTCTGGTTCATTGGTCTGCCTATCTTCTCCTGACCAAGTACTACATTTTTTAAATTTATTTTATGATATATATTTGGGATTCTAAATAAGGCTGATCTTTCATCCCTGTTTTTCCTCAATCATATATATTTCCATGATCTGCTGAACTCATTTTTATAAGTGATCTTTAAAATAGCTTGACCTCTTATCCCCACCTTAAAAATCTATACCACTGGGGCTCCTGGGTGGCTCAGTTGGTTAAGCGACTGCCTTCAACTCAGGTCATGATCCCAGAGACCTGGGATCAAGTCCCACATCGAGCTCCCTGTTTGGCAGGAAGCCTGCTTCTCCCTCTCTCACTCTCCTTGCTTGTGTTCCCTCTCTGGCTATGTTTCTCTCTGTCAAATAAATAAAATCTTTAAAAAAAATGTATACCACTAAAGAAATAAATCCCCAAATACTTTGGAAATTTGATTGGGACCACAATGAAATTATAGATTAGGAGGGTTGTCTTCATTAGACTACTGAATCATTATATTCAAGAATATTTTACTGAATATCCATGTAGCTCAGGACAACTATGGCAGCCAAAGACAAAATTTGTAAAAATTTTCTCCCTAAACCATAAGAAAATAGAAGTGAATTCTGTGCAAAACCATGGCATTATCATAATTTGCTGACAGAACATGACAAAACTACAAAATAACTGTCCCTGAGTAGTGAAAAATGACCAAATTCCACTGGGCCATCTTTCATACTCCCACCTTGCCCCAGGGGCCGCAGGCTTTGTGGTTGGACAAAGGCAGATGGAGAGAAATTGCAAGGGAAAAAAAGGAGGCAGTCAAAGACCTATAATGATAATTTGGAAGGCCTACCAAAAATATGATCTCTATGGATAAAGAAGATGTGGTGTGTGTGTGTGTGTATATATATATGTGTCCATATATATATAATGGAATACTATGCAGCCATCAAAAATAATGAAATCCTGCCATTTGCAACAATGTGGATGGAACTGGAGGGTATTATGCTGAGCAAAATAAGTCAATCAGAGAAAGACAATTATATTATCTCTATGATATGAGGAATTTGAGAGGCAGGATGGGAGTCGTGGGAGGTTGGGAGGGAAAAAATGAAACAAGATGGGACTGGGAAGGGAGACAAACCATAAGAGATTCTTTTCTTTTTTTTTTTTTTTAAAGATTTTATTTATTTATTTGACAGAGAGAGAGAGAGAGAGATCACAGGTAGGCAGAGAGGCAGACAGAGAGAGAGGGAAGCAGGCTCCTCGCCAAACAGAAGCCCGATGTGGGACTCGATCCCAGGACCCCGAGATCACAACCTGAGCCGAAGGCAGAGGCTTAACCCTCTGAGCCACCCAGGCGCCCACATAAGAGATTCTTAATGTCAGGAAACAAACTGAGGGTTTCTGGGAGATGGGTAGGGAGGGATAGGGTGGCTGGGTTATGGAAAAAATAAAAATTAAAAGAAATATATTGAATCTGAAAAAAAAATGTTCATGTCTTTCCATTCTTTAATCATTTTGGGGGTGTCAAGTTGTATGTTTTGTATATATTTTAGATGCTAACCTTTTATCAGGTATATAATTTGCAAATATCTCTTCTCACTCAAGGTATCTTTTAGTTTTGTTGAATGTTTTCTTCACTGTACAAAAGCTTTTTATTTTGATGTAGTCCCAACAGTTTACTTTGGCTTTTGTTTTTCCTTGCTTGAGGAAATCTATCTAGAAAACATATTTACATGCAGCACTGGGTATGGTGCATAAAGAATGAATCTTGGGACACTGAAAAAATTAAATTTAATTTAAAAAAAGAAAAAATGTTGTTATGGCTGATGTTAGAGAAATTACTGCCGGTGCTCTCTTCTAAGAATTTTATGGTTTCAGTTTTCACAGTTAGGACTTTAATCCATTTTCAGTTATTTTTGGGTGTGGTATGAGTAAGTGATCCAGTTTCATTCTTTTACATATAGCTGTCCAGTTTTTCCAGTAGCATTTGTTGAAGAGATTTTTTTCCTGTTGTATATCCTTGCCTCCTTTGTTGAGAGTTGACAACATAATCATTGGTTTATTTCTGAACTCTCTACTCTGTTCTGTTGATCTGTGTGTCTGTTTTTGTGTGAGAGCCATACTGTTTTGATTACTACAACTTTGTAGATGTCTTGATATTTGGATTTGTGATATCTCCAGTTTTGTTCTTCGTCAAGATTACTTTGGGCCTTCAAGGTGTTTTGTGGTCCCATACAAATTTTATTTGTTCCAGTTCTGTCAAATTACTATTGGTATTTTGGTAGGAATTACATTATATTTTAGACTTGATTTAAATGGCACTCTTCAAAATGTGTAACTTCTGTGGTAAGGAAAAAAAAAAACAAAGGAGTGAGAAGTGCTCCTTGGCAGTCAGATGGTTAAAAAGAAATAGAAAAAGAGGTTGGGGGGAGAATTTAGGATCCTGCAAGAAAAGGAAAACCATAAAATTGGAGGGCTTGCAACTCTTCCCCAACATCAAAAAAAGTAAGAATACCTTGCTAAAGTATCTTGACTGTTCTAAATAATGGAAATACTGGAAACACCCCAATATCATAAAAATAAGTGAAAGAAATGTAAGGTCCATACAGAGATTATTGCTGAAATTCAGGAAAATAAAATTCCATACATAACAATTGAGTGAATTAACCATCCTCATCTCAAAAAATGAACACTAAGCAAATGAAAACTGTAAGCCAATATCCCAAACAAAATTAAACTTGCCCAAATAAGCATTTGAGGATGTGAGAAACCATTTTTAATAGGAAATTTAAAAATTTAAATAGAGGGGCGCTTGGGTGGCCCAGTGGGTTAAGCCTCCACTTTCAGCTCAGGTCATGATCTCAGGGTCCTGGGATCAAGCCCCACATCGGGCTCTCTGCTTGGCGTGGAGCCTGCTTCCCTGTCTCTCTCTGCCTGCCTCTCTGCCTACCTGCGTTCTATCTCTCTGTCAAATAATAAATAAAATCTTTTTTAAAAATTTAAAATAGAAATGGAAAAAAACAGAATTGAAAAGAGATTAAACCAGAAAAGAAATAGGAGGAAATAAACCTCCAGTATCTCATAAATGAAAAATAAATTATAATGATAAAATCAATAAATAATTCAAGAATGAACTTGAAGGAAAATTAAGGCACATTAAAAAATCAAGCAAACAACTAAAGAGATGGAAATGACATTAAAAAAAGAAAGAAAAATAGAAAGTGGTGAAATTGAAAACAAGAAAAATGTAGTAACATGCATATTTTCAGAGTCCATGATAAAAAAATACTTGAAAGAGCAGGAAGCTAATACTTAAAACAATCCAAAAAAAAATTTCAGAAATAGAAGACTCACCTACATAAAGAATATTCATCCTATACCTTGGAAAATTAACTAAGAAAAATAAATGCTGAGATATATCCTAGTTAATTATATTTCAAAGGTAAAGATAAAATCATCTAGGCCTTCAGGAGGGTGGGGGGAAAGAATTTTATAAAGGCAAGAATTAGACTGGAATCAAATTTTTCAAAACCAAGGCACAAAGGAAAGCAAAAGAGGAGCAGCACTGAATAAATAAACAAACAAACAAATAAATAAATAATAAAAAAACAAACAATGTGCAAACTAATTGTATATCCACCCAGTTATCCTTCAGATAGCAAGATTATGAAAAAATCAGTTTCAACACATAAGAACATTGGGACTTTTATACTCATCAGCCATTTTTTTTTAAGATTTTATTTATTTATTTGACAGAGAGAGAGATCATAAGTAGGCAGAGAGGCAGGCAGAGAGAGAGGAGGATGCAGGCTCCCTGCTGAGCAGAGAGCCTGATGTGGGCCTCAATCCCAGGCCTCTGAGATCATGACCTGAGCTGAAGGCAGAGACTTTAACCCAGGCACCCTTCATTAGCCTTTCTTGAGGGACCTACTAGATAATGAGCTTCTTTCATTGAAGTAATAGCTGGTGAATTCTTCAGCAGAAGTATATTTTGTATATTCTAAAAAGTATGCATTTTCATCTTCAGTTAGAACTAAGGTAAAGATGAGGATTCAAGACTAATGTGCAAATCTTATAAATTGCTACAATATATAATACTGATGATGAAACTGAATAACAAGAATGAAAATAACTGGGAAAGTATATAAGAAAGCTTACTGTTATATAGGCAACTGGTACATATTAAAGGATATTGAAGAAAGACTCAGTGAAAGGTTAAATAAGAAAATGGGAACTAATGTCATTAAGTAATGTATATATAGAAAAGTAACTAGTAGATTAATAATACAAGCTTTTTTAATACTCCCTTGAAGAAATAAAATAGCAAATATAAACATAAATAACTATGAAATAGTAAGATTATATTGAGACATAACATAGCAATCATATCAATAAATGTGAATGGGCCTAACTTAGCTATTAAAAGGAAAAGATTTCCTTTTTGGCCTTCCAAATCAGACCCAAATATATTCTGTATAGAAGAAAAAAATCTAAAATGAAGTGATAAAAGGAGGCTAAAAATAAAAGGAGGATAAATGAGGATTTTGTAGGAAGTCCAGAAAGAAATGCAGCCATAATAAATTAACCTAATTGCATTACAAATGCAGAACATAACCTCACTGAAGGGTGGTGGTTGGAGTGGTCGATAAGAGTTGACCTAAGGAACTTCAGAAAATGGGGTTTTGATGGGAAACTATAAGGCTAAAACCAAAAGCAATATGTAGACGTTGTACTCTGGTTAGTGAATTTGTTTCTTATGAATTCTGCTTTTATAATTCTGCTTTACCTGCATACTGGAGATAAACAAACAAGTATGTTTTACAATTTTGAGTAGATTATTTTCTCTTTCCTTCTACTTAACACCTCCTATTTGTTGGGTTTTTATTTATTTCAACTCTATGTTCTGGGACTGAGTCTACAACCAATCTTAGATTTTTGGCTCAAGTTTCCACCTCATGATGACATTAGGGGGCATTCCAGATATAGTCACCAAGGCTAAAGACCACTTGGTAGGGTGATGGTTATAAGATTGGTCTGTTTCTTTTAGTCTGCTTGGTAGTCAGCTTCTTACAAGACCTAGACTAATAATAAAACCATTAGCTTCTATTAATGTCCATTCATGTGTGAATGAATCTTACTTTAACTCCTCTTTTCACAAAGTAAGCCTGGGTCTAACACTCTACCTGAAATGGGACACCTCTAGTCCTTAGTATGCTGGAACTAATGAATTCCTAATTGTCTCTTCTTGCTTCTGGACTCCGAGCTCAGGAGACCAGGGCCTTCATACTTGCATTGCACTGGATTTCTGTTTTATTTCTGATCTACGGAGATGCTTACTTTTTTCTGTGTGTATGTGTATACATAACTATTTCTTTTGAAACTTTTTAGTTTTGTATGTTATGTGTTTAAAATAGTGGGAAAGTCTCAAAATATAAACTCCCACTTGACTGGAAATTCCTCATTCCTGCTGAAGAATTTCAAACTTTTCTTCTTATATATCCTGTTTATTTATTGTTAAACTAATTCTTAAATTTTTAATCTTTTAAAGATATTAGTGTGATCTCTTACCTATTATAATTTCAAACTGGCCATTTTTTGTGCAAAGAAAAACTTTCATATATACATCTCCAGTAATATATATGCATATAAGTACATGTATTTGCAATCAGTACCTTTAATTCTGTTTTCTAATAGTATTCATAGTATATTTGCTAGTGTTTCTATAAATATAATTTTAATATTTGAAAATGACAATTTTGCCTATTTTCTAATATCTATAATTTATTCTTTTGTGTAAATGTAATAACTGTAACTTCAAAGATATTATTGTCATTACTTTAATGGAAATAATTCAGTTAATGTTTTACCATATTACATGATTCATTATCTTTTTTTAGATCCATTAGATTGTAAATTTTAAACTTTTTTTACATTAATCTATTATTAAAAATGATTTATACCTTAAAGATTATATTTTAACTTAAACATAAGCACTCATTTATTTCATTTTTGCTATACAATCAAGGATTTTTATTTAAATATGGGTTAAGAGATTTACATCTTTTCTTTATCATAAACCATACCTATAAACATTGTATGTGATTTTTCTAAGTACCTGAGATTTTAAGGTATTTATGAAGCAATATGATTGCATTAATACATACTTATAAATTGTATGACTTTATCCCAAGCCATGATAGTTTTCTGAAGTACTTTTTTCTTTTTAAAGATTTTATTTATTTATTTGACAGAGAGAAAAGTCACAAGTAGGCAGAGAGGCAGGCAGAGAGAGAGGAGGAAGCAGGTTCCCCGCTGAGCAGATCCCAATGCGGGCCTCTATCCCAGGACCCTGAGATCATGACCTGAGCCGAAGGCAGAGGCTTTAACCCACTGAGCCACTCAGGTGCCCTCTGAAGTACTTTTTAATGGCTCATACTTCGGGGACATCCCAAACAATTTAACTTAATTTTCTCACAAATAGCTCTTTTTGGCACTTAAATTTTGATTGTTGTAACATCTAATTTAATTTTGTTATAGCACACTGTGACTAATATAAGTAGGTTTTGGAACATAGAACTTAGCAAGTATACATTTAAAAAGTTGGAGCAAAAGTAGATGAAGGCATTGAATAATAGACTACTATTTGCCAGGATTCATAAATCCATGATCAATAATTCCTTTTTTGAGTGAAACCTGAGCAGTTATTATTCCTACAAGTTGACGAAATAGATGTCAATTAAATATGCTTTTGAAAAGTATGTGTATCTGTCTAGTCAAGGAAGGTCATAGTATTGAGTTTATCATTTTTTTAATGAGAATGGTCTATTGCATTTCAATATTCATTATTTAAATATTTTTTTCATTTTAAAATTTTAAGGATAATATCTTTCTTCTAATGTGAGTTATTAGGTTTGTAATATGAAGCCATCCTTGTATTCTGAGTATATTACTATTTAAATTTTATTATCATAATATATTTATTAACAGTTTATTAATTTGATTACATTATCATTTCAATATATCCTGAAATTACTGGCTATCACTTTATCTAAGATTCTCATACAGAAATTCATATGTGAAATTTGTCTCTGTTGCAAACTGCCATTGTATTTTGGCAATTTTTAGAATCTTTTGAGAACTCAAACTTGAGTAGTGTTATTCTTTGCAAGGGTGGCATTTTCAAACATAGGCATACCACATTTTCTTCTTGAATTTATTGTGCTTTGTAGATAGTTTTTTTGAAGGTTTATGGCACCCTGCAACAGGCAAGTCTATCAGTGCCATTTTTCCAAAAGCATTTGCTTACTTCATGTCTCTGTCACATTTTGGTAATTCTTGCAATATTTCACTTTTTCATTATTTGGTATGGTGATCTCTGATTAGTGGTTATATGACTCACTGAAAGCTCAGATAATGGTTAGCATTCTTTAACAAGTGCTTTTTTAATTAAGGTATATACATTAGACATAGTGCCATTGCACGCTTAATAGACTATCGTGTAAATGCAACTTTCGTATGCATTGGGAAACCGAAAAGTCACTTAATTCACATTATTGCTGTGATCTGAAACTGAATCTGAAATATCGCCAAAGCATGCCTCTAGATGTTTCCTACATTGAGAAGTTTCTTATTAATAACCACAATGGCATTAATATCAAGCATTGCTACCACCTATTTCCACTCAGCCACCCTGACATTACTTCAGTCTCTACTGGGGTGCTTCTGTTATTTTTTGCTTGAACAAATAAATGATGAGCAAAATGAAATCTTATACTGTATATCATCTACTAAGTAAATGGGAGGGCTGAGAATAGTTTTTTCTTATTTAACATACATCTTCTCTTATACCATAACAGAACGGTAATAAAATTGAAATGATTACCGATTACTTGTATCAGATACAAGATTTCTATTGACACTAATGGAACTTAATGGGTTTATCTCAGAAAATGGATCCCAAGGATGGCAAACTAAGTTTTTCAAAATTATTTTACTTGAGATTTTCTTCACATAGGGTGGATTTAAGTAAATGTATGAAAATGGCAAATGATGAAGTTCTTAAACACTTAGAGATGCATTTTGATCATGTTCTTTCTCTGAAATGAACATTCTATTAAATTTATTTTCCCATTCATTGAAACTGTACTTTGTGGTGGTAATCAGTTCTAAGGTATCTATTAAGCATTTATAATCTTTTTTTATTTACTCATCCTGTTTGGATAGAGAGAAAGTTTGGGCAGAAGTCACATGGGTATATTGAAGTTCTTATCAATATTTTAGAGGTGAGAAATGCTTTTGAGAAAGACAGGTGGGTATATCTAATTATTACATTTCTATTTTTCAAATCAAATATTCTATTATTGGCAGGCAATTTTCTGCCTGGTGTAGGTGTACTTTTCCATTATTGAGGTTGGTAAACACTCCATGAAGTGATATCTTTATCTAACCAATGCCCGTATTAATACTTGTATTTATTTTAGAATCAAGGATGGAATATTACCACGTAGAGTTCATTTTGCATTTTTCTTAGGAGACATTATTAAACATTTCATGTGCTGTAAATTATTTATAATGCGACAGCAGCATCTTGAACTACTTGCTGATCTATCTAGAAATTCCATCTCTGATCATAGTCTGCATATTTAAGAAGAAAAATAAACCTTATTGTGGTCTTTAAAAAACATAAAGAAGTGGATTTATAAAATAAAAAGGAAACCCAATCCTAATATATGTGATTGATGGTAATGGAATCTAGAAAGATACTGTAACGTAAAGTGATAATAGATCCAAATACAGAAGAAACACAGTAAGGCTACCTTGTGGTGAAACCAATAGAAACAAAACTTGCTAGAGATCTGTCTTTAGTTGTTAACAAAGCTGTGAAAAGAAAACATTTGGCACCTTGCGGTTTTAACAGAAGAAAACAGTTGAACTAACAGTAGAAATATTAAACATATTTTATTATTTATTTAAACATTAGAAAGGACATTGAATAATAAAATTATCTTTCATTATTTAGCTTCTTTCTCTTCAGGTTTATTGACATTTTCATATTTGCACAATTTTCTTAAGGAAATTGCCAAGCACTTTCTTTAGCAGGGCTAACTTGGCTTTAATTGATCTGTTTTCTGGTTTCCCCAATTTATAATTAATAGCATAAAAGAAAAACCCATTTGTACTGCCCATCCCTGAATAGCCATGGCTATATAATGCAGAATAGTGGATAAATATATCTTTACATTTCCATCCAGCAGTCCAGCGATAATGGCTTAAGTTTGTTGCCTGGCAGAACTCCCAAGTGCTTATAAAGAGACTATGATCTCTGAAAATGATAGGTCCATTCCAGCACACTGTGCTGAAAATCTTGTCAATTATAAAACAATTGTTAGCCATTGTGGGGTTTGAGGCAATAGGGATTTACATGACTATAGAGATCATTTTTTTTTTTTTTTTTTTTTTTTTAAGAGCTGTGTAGAGTGCAGCCAACAGTTCTTGGCAACATTTTAAACAGCCTTAAGTTTCCTGGCAATGCCAAGGATCAGGTCCAGGGGAAACTGACTTCGTCACTGTAATTATTTCCAAGCTTACTCTGTTCCAAAACAAAGCAACTTGAGGACAGGTCTGTTGTAAACTTTCTGAAAGTGCTTACATGCAAGGAAGGTCTTGAGGGTCTCTTCCAGACACATGTGTTTGGACCAATTCAGATATGGTTTCTTTGATTTTTGCCAGTTGGCACTATTGCCACAGTCTTGGTCAACGTCTAGAATTTTAAGATTTAATAGTCCTAAGGGAACCATGGCCTCAAATTCACTTTTCCATTGTATGAGAGATGTCGATATGAGAGCCTGCAGAAGGATGGGTAGCACCGTCAAGGACGAGAATTGCTTCATATCAGCCCCAAACAGTCATAAATGGTTTAATTTTTATGTGTGTACATGGGTGGCAATGAGGAAATCCAGTCTCCACTGATCTTAACATGTATGGGAAGAATGACTTTTGATGAACTTTTACTATATACTTAACAACTTAATGAGTTTTAGAATGAAAGGGAGTGTGTAAATCATTGCAAGCTCACTGTTTTAAGCCTGGCACTCATTTCAGACATAACTGCTGTGACCCTGAAATCAGTGACTGTAGAGAGGCCACATAGATCATCTCACTTTTTATAGGGTGAACTGTAAATGAGTCACATTTGTGGAGTACACTGCCCCTATAACCACCCCATCCCAGGAAAGGGTTTGAAAAAGAACCTAGACATTTGACAATGAGTACTAAGTGAAGACCTCCCCTCAAAACCCATTTTAAGAGATTTTCAAGTTTCACACAAGAGTAGATGTGACTCAGCTTTTTCATACCAGGTCAGGCAAACTTTGTGCTTACAAATGTACAGTACAGCAGTCTGGTTTGTAGAAGCCGGGTTAAACATAAGTCTTTAAGGAACAAGAGAGGCATTTATTGGAGACCTAGAGTGTCAGAGCCAGAATCAACCTTAGTTGTCATTTGACCAGTTTTTTTTTTTTCTTAGGCAAATGCCTTGGCACAGAAAACCTGACTCGGTTGGCTCATGGAGTTAGTCAGAGTGGACCTCGAATAAAAAGTTCCTAACTCTTAATGTTTCACTAGATTGGAAAAAAATCAACAGGGTTAGAAGCAGGATGAACAGCAAGATCCATGCTTTTTTTTTTTACTTAGGGCATCACTAGAATGCTCTCTCCCTCTCAAGGTCCCAGCAGAGGTCATTGTTCTATAGTTACTCAGGATTAGTTTTCGGTTGAGTCCTTGTCTCAGTGATTTGGGAAATATACAATATTTTCAGGGAACTTTTTTTTCTTTGTATGATGATTTCACTTTGTTTCTTTTGGTACTTTATTACCAAATGTCATCTTTCAAAACTTTTATTTTTTTAATACTAGTAGAAATAACTCTATATTATTTATTATATATCATAAATAACCTTTCTATTCTACATAGAAGCAATTGATAATTTATAGTAATATTATTTATTATTATAAATCTTTTATGTGTAATTATAAATAACTTTGTACTCTTTATCTCTACATTAAATAATATAGCTGATTTAAACTCAGACATTTATTTCAAAGTAGTTGATTCAGAACAGAGTTTACACTGTTGTATGTATAGAATATATTCTCTTTTTTTCAAAAGTTGAAGGTCTTTTTCTTTCTGTTAACATTAATTAACACAGGGCCCTGGTAATTGCCTCTGGGTGTATTTTGAAACCTACAGTCCAGTCCATATATAACTAATAAGCGACAAAATTTTGAACTTTTTAGTAATATTGGTATAATTTTCTTAAGGATACCCAAATGCTTTAGAAAAGCACTGTCCACAATGGCAGCTTATTAGCTATATGTGGCTATTTAAACAGTCAGCCGGGCCCCTCGGTGGCTCAGTCGGTTAAAGCCTCTGCTTTCGGCTCAGGTCATGATCTCAGGGTCCTGGGATCGAGGTTGGCATCCAGCTCAGCGGGAGCCTGCTTCCTGTTCTCTCTCTGCCTGCCTTTCTGACTACTTGTGATCTCTCTGTCAAATAAATAAATAAAATCTTTAAAAAAATAAAAAAAATAAAAAAAAATAAACAGCCAAATTTAAATTAAAAAATCAGTTCCACAGTCATAGTAGCTATATATCAAGTGCTTAATAGCTACATATGACTATGGTTTCTGCACTGGGCTGCATGACTATGGGAAATTTTCATTTTTACAGAATTTTTTATTGGACCACTCCACTTGAGAAAAATTAAAGCTCTGTCTCAAGATCCTTGTATTCAAAATGCCTACTCTACCTGAAGATTCACATGTTGATTAGTAAATATATCAAGCATGTGGTTTTCTTAAAAATTTCCAATTGAGAACCACAAATAATTTTTAACATTTTTGTTCTGTTTTTGTCACTTTATAATTGTGCAGCTTTGAAAAATTTGCTCTATCTTTTTGAAATTTATGTCTTTTTGAAATAGAAATCATATTTGATAGGATTGTTTTAAGAAAAAAATGACCTCATCTGTGAAGTACACCGATAAACCTGGTTTTGTTTGGGAATAACATCTTCAGGTGAAGTGCTCAGCCCACTGTCTAGTGTATTTTAGGTACTTGAATCAGCAGGTCCTCAATTTACTGCCCTTTGCCAATGTACACAAATACTTAATAATTGTTAATCAAAATATTTATTCTACAGCAGCTTTTCTTAGAAAACTCAGAAGTTAAAAAAAAAGCAACAAGGGATTCTCAATAACAGATCATGGTTATAATCTGCATCTTAAAGTGTTTGTCATCCCTATAGGATTTTAGCAATACCTTAAATATTTTATTTTTATGTTTGTTTATTGTTTAGCTATTGGACCTAATTACAGCTTTTAACTGAGGAGCACAGGATGTGGGGGGGCAAGGAGTAAAAATCAACTTTAATGTAGATTTAGGGGTCTAAAAGCAATACATCTTGGTTGAACCATTTTTATCCAAATTCCATGGCAATAGTTGCTACCTCCCCAAATTCATACATTGAAAGCTTAACTCCCAATATTTAGTATTGGGAGGTAAAGAATTTGGGAGGTGATTAGCTCAGGAAGGTAGAGACCTCATAAATGGGCTTAGTGCTCTTAGACCCTAGAGAGCTCACTTGCTCTTTCTACCATGTGAGTACACAATAAGGAGATGCCCATGAAGTGGAAAGCAGGGTCTCAGCAGACACCAGATCTACTGGTAGTTTGGTCTTGGACTTCCCACCTCCAGGACTATGGGAGACAAATGTTTGCAGTTTAAACCATCAGGTATTTTGTTATAGCAGCTCACATGAACTTAACTACAGTGTAGGATTTTTGATAATTTATTCATATACCTTTTCTCAAAAGTTCCTCTTATTTCTCAAAGTACCTCTTTGTGGGAAGGCTGGCACATACCAAGGTTCTAATCTGCAATTATCTAAGAGAACACTTTATATAGCCAGCCCAAAAGATATTGAATTCATAACTGTCAACTATAATCATATTTTTCTAAATGAAGATTATTTTTTAAATGAAGATTTTTAAAATCAGCATCCAGTTACTTTCCTCCCCTTGTGTTTTTCTATAGTACTTTGGCATTCCTTAAATACTTCTATATTATGCATTTTATTTACCTCTACTTTTTTTTTTAACTTCCACTTTTGACATAGATTTCTAGGTTGTCTGGTTCCCTGCCCATCTGCCACCCCAGCTCTTTAAATTTGCCTTTATGTTTTTGTGTTCTGGTTGTTTTTATTAAGAAGACATCTGTCAGTGTAGTCATTGTTCCTTTGAAGATGATATATATTTGCTCCCTCTTGACTGCTTTAAGGAGTTGTTCCTTTTTTTTAATTTATAGGAATCTGATTATGATGTCCTAAAAGTGTGGTTTCATGTATGTTGATCTTGCTTGGAGATTCTTGAATATGTGCTGTGTTAATGTTGGTCAGTTTTGGAGAATTTTGGCTATTAATCTCATTCAATATTGCTTTTGTTGCATTCTCTTTATTTCCTCTCCTGAGATCCCAAATACATTTCTTATATGGACTTTTCTGTGTTTCCACTTTTTATCTTTCCCTCTTTGTTTTAACCTTGATATTTTCCCAAAACTTATTTTTTAAAGACTCTATCTTTTGAGAACAGCTTTAGGTTTACAATAAAACTGAGAAGGTACAGAGGTTTCCCTCTCATTTGCCTCCACACATGATGCCTCTCCCATTATCAGTATCACTCACCAGAGTGGCACATTTTTTACCAAGAATGAACCTATATAGTAAACCTTAAGGTTTACTCTTGGTGTTGTTCTGTGGGTTGGACAAATGTGTAATGACTTATATCCATCATTATAATATCATAGAGTATTTTCACTGCCCTCAAAATCCTTTGTGTTCTGTTTATTCATCTCCCTCCCCTAACCCTGGCGACCATTGACCTTTATACTATCTCCATAGTTTTGCCTTTTGCGGAATGTCATGCATTTGGAATTTTACTATATGTGGTTTTCTTAGATTAGCTTCTTTCAAATGGTATTATGCATTTAATTTACTTCATCTTTTTATGGCTTGATAGCACATTCCTTTTTAGCATTGAATAATATTCTATTGTTTGGATGATCACAGTTTATCTACTTACTTACTGAAGGATACTTTGGTTGCTTCCAAGTTTTGGCAGTTATGAATAAAGCTGCTATACCCATCTATAAATGCAGAGTTTATGTGGACAAAACTTTTCAGTTCCTTTGGGTAAAGACTAAGGAGCACAATTGCTGGGTTGTGTGGTAAGAATATGCTTATTTTGGGGATGCTTGAGTGATTCAGTCAGTTAAGTGTCTGCCTTTGGCTCAGGTCATGATCCCAGGATCCCAGGGTAGAGCCCCGAATCAGATGGGCTCCTTGCTAAGCAAGGAGCCTGCTTCTTCCTCTCCTCTATCTGCCGCTCCTCCTTCTTGTGCTGCTCACTTTCTCTCTTTCTCTCTCTCAGTCATATGAATAAGTAAAATATTAAAAAAAAAAAGAATATGCTTATTTTTGTAAAAACTTCTAAGGTGGCTATATCATTTTGCATTTCCATCAGCAAATGAATGTGAGTTCCTGTTGCTTTATGTCCTCACCAACATTTGGCATTGTCAGTGTTTAGATTTTGGCATTCTAATAGATGTATAGTGGTATCTCGTCTTATAGTTCACTGATGACATACTGTGGAGCACTTTTTCTGTTATTTTCCATCTGTATATCATTTTTGTTGAGGTGTCTGGTAAGGTGTTTGGCCCATTTTAAAATTAGTTTGTTTTCTTCTGGTTAAGTTTTAAGAGAACTTTATATAGTAGTCTTTTGTCAGAAGTGCCCTATGCAAATATTTCTTCCTAATCTATGGCTTGTCTTCTCATTTTCTTGATAATATCTTCTGCATAGCAGTTTTTCATTTTAACCAAGTCCACCTGGTCAATAATCCTTTTGTGGGTTCTGTCTCAGGTGTTTTAGCTAAAAAGTTATTGCCAAACCCAAGGTCACCTAGGTTGTCTCCCATGCTATCTTCTAGGGATTTTATTATTTCATGTTTTACTTTCCATTCTGAGTTAAATTTGTGATGAGTGTAAGGTCTGTGTTTGGATTGATTTTTTTTTTTTTTTTTAACTTGTGGATGTCCGGTTGTTCTTGCTCCATTTGTTGAAAAGATTGTCTTTGCTCCATTCTATTGTCTTTGTTCCTTTAGCAAAGATCAGTTGGCTTTGTTTATGTGGGTCTATTTCTGGGCTCTTTGTTCTGCTTCATTGATCTATTTGTTCTTTTGCCAATACAATATTGTCTTGATTACTGTAGCTTTATAGTAATTCTTGAAATAAGGTAGCATCAGTCCCCCAAGTTTGTTCTTTTCCTTCAATACTGTATATTGGCTTTTCTGGGTCTTTTGCTTCTCCATGTAAACTTTAGAATCAATTTGTTGATATCCATAGAATAACTTGGTGGGTTTTGATTGGGGATAACCTATTTTCTAGTTTACTCTTTCCTTTGGCTACTCTTCTATTAAACATGCTTGTTGAATTCTTAATTTCAGTTATCACATTTTTCAGTTTCAGTATGACCATTTTTTTAAAGATTTTATTTTTCAGAGTGAGAGAGAGTGTACATGCATCAGGTGGAGCAGCAGGCAGAGCAAGAAGCAGGCTCCCCATTGAGCAAGGAACCCAATATGGGGCTTAATCCCAAGAACCGGGGATTATGATCTGAGCCAAAGGCAGAAGCTTAACTGATTGAGCCACCTAGGTGTCCCTCAGTATGTCCATTTTTAAAACATAAATTCCAATTATCCTGTGATGTTTCCTATATTTTACTTATTTTCTTTTTAGTTACAGCTATTTCAAAATCTCCATGTGATAATTGTAATATTGTAGTATCCAATGAGTTGATTTTTTGGTTATTTTTTTCTCTTGGCTTTGATCATTTTGACCTATTTTGTAGCATATGTGGTTGTTTGTTTTGGTTGTATATGAAATATTGTAGAAGCCCTGAATGATGTTACTTTCTTCCAGAAAGAAATTATTTTTTTTCCCTGACAGGTAGATGAAGTATAAACATAATCTTTTAGTCAATACTGGGTTTTAGGCTTTGTTAGAACTGATCTATTTTTTGTTTGCCTTTACTCCTTGGATGCAGTTACTATGTTTTCTAGAGCAGAGATAGCTCTTTTGGGGTCTCAGTAGAAATCCTGGATTACTTATCTGAACTCCTACTTATTGACTTGAGACAGTTGATACATTTGCTCAGCATTTTGGTGTCCTAGGTGTTGCTTTCCATTTGATTTCTTGGAGTCTCGGCCTGAACATGCACAGTGTAGATACTGGCAAATGTGTAAAGAAGAAATTACACATGGGAATTTGGGCTCACTTCTCTTGAATCTTGGTCCTTCAATCTCAGTTTACTTAGAAGTTCAGAACTCCAATCTCTGTCTTCTCAACCCATTGAAATTGTTGCAAGCTCTAGCCCACTGCATTCCACTCAGCTTCCATTCCTAGTGCCCAGAGAATTGGCAAGTTCCTGAGCAAACTGCAGACAAGTGTGGGACTCACCTCCATGTGTTTCTTCCTCTCTCTGGAAGGTGATCTCTCAAGTTCCAGCTGCCTTGATTGCTTACCTTGGAGTTGAGGTAAATACTTCTTAAAAAGATTGTGTTTTTCATCTTATTCAGATGGTGTAATTGTTCCTCTAAGACATTATGGTAGAAGCTATTACATCCTGGCTGGAGGCAGAGGTCTAAGATCCTGCATTTCATTTGATCCTCAACATATTTGTGAAATGATCCTGACATGAAATGGAGTCTTGGGAAGTTTAGGTAGCTTGCCATGGCACAAACGCAATAAGATAAATAGGTGGTCTTAGAGTTCAGGTCAAGGTATTTTGACACTCTCTTACAATCAGCTCAAGCCTGAAATATATTTTACTCAGTTTTGGATTCTGAAAGCCATTAAACAATTTCTTTTTAATTCTATTGGCTGAAACATTCATATTATTTTCTTATTAGTATGGTCCTTATTAGTATGGTCCATGCTAAAAAGAAAATTCTGAGCATTTAATGATGTAATAATAGTACTTATGTTCCTTAAATTGACACAAATTTGCATATAGCTTGTACCTTTTTCCATTTTATTTCAGTTGAATAACATAAAAACCTGATTCATTTTTTATAGGTATATTGAGCATGAGCTTCCTTCATAAATAGAAGCTAAGTAATCATTTATCTAGTAGCCTGGGACTCTGCTCTGCATCAGTATTGTCACACTCTTTCTATCTTCCGGAATTTTATAGTCACAGTGTTGTAGCTATGGAAGAAGATTGTCAACCTATACATTTCGAATGTTCTATGTTTCTAAAATTTTAAACTAATCTTCCAGGAAGCCATTTTTGAAGATGCATGGAAGGAGGATCCATGTAAGGCATCTTATTCTCAAGAAATCCTATACTCTCTTTAGGAATGTATCATATTTGAATATGATGAAAATAGAAGGAAACAGAGGGGTTCAACTTTGTGAATTCCACAAAACACCACCATGTGGTTTAGCATAATGGTAAAAACCTGACATCTATGGAGTGGGGCAATAATAATTCTATATCACCAAACTTTAAAAGATTATTTTCACTGATGGATTTTATTAGCATACTTTTCCTTAGAAAATATTTGTCAATCTCTTAATGTCCTCAAAAGACTTTTACACTCATTAGCCCACTGAATTCCCACAAGTACCCTGACAAGTAAGCAAAACAAATGTTATTCTCTGTTTTACAGATGAGATTGGAGTCATTGTTCCTTTCCAGTGTAACACTGTTAAGGAACTAAGTAAAACTGGGACTTGAATACAGGTCTTCTGACTTTCCTTCCCTCCGCCCCCAGGCTTTTCTGTTAGACCCAGTCTGTGATATGTATGGGAACTGAGCAAGGGCTCTCTAGAAGCTGTACTTTGGTCTAAGTTCTGAAAGACCAACAGGAGAGATGATTTTGGCCATAGAGACTTTTCCATGTGCCACACACCTGACATTTTACATCTCCCCTTACTTCTGTTGAGTGTTTCAGTAATGGGAGCTCCTGGAAAAATGCCTGTTTGGCCAATGCACTAGTAAGTCTCTCTCTGACTTTTTATTTCCACAATTCTTTCCCTAAGGGAAATTCAGAACAATTATTTGCCTTCTTTGAGCAAGTAGCAGTAAGATTCTTAAAAATTCTTGTTTTTCTCTGAGACAAGGCCCTGCAACTACCTTAAAGAAACCCAGTATTCTGTGGGAGAATAATATTGAACAGGGCGAGGGAAGTACAGCTTGTGAGTCATAAATATTTACATTTCGTGGAGGCTTTGGGTAAGATTAAGAGGGCTGAACAGCACGACTTTCTGTGAGGAGGTGGCAGCACATTCTCTGAAATAGCCGAGGTGATACTGCTCAGGCCTCCAGCAATATAAATAAAGTTTCTGAAAGGTATTTTTTCCGTTGTTCAAGGCTCTGTGGGTTCATTTCAATCTTTATCTTTCCAACTTTGATTGATTCTGCTTTTGTCATTTAAGGGCCTTGGCTTGACCCACTCTCATCATTTGGGGAACTTTTCACAAAGAACGCATACACCCAAAACATGGAAGTTAGAACTGTTAAGACAAACATTAACTCATCTACTTTTCTTTAGCTGAATTGCCCCAAAACTGATAGCAAACATAAGGATGCATTGTAACATAGTGTCCCTCATTTAAGAATGCTTTTGGGGGGCTACTTTGATTTATTAGGGTTTGACTAGAATTTTAATTTCTTTGTTTGATTTGCATAACAAGGTTATGAATGATGAGGCAGCTAGAGCCAGACGTGTTGGCTCCAAGGTTTGCAATTTAAGTAGGGAGTATTTTGCAAGGGAGGGATGGAGGAAGGGAGAATACACCCTTATAATATGCATAGCTTGCTGAAACCTGAGTTTCCCAGATTGTCTTCTTTGAGCTCCCATATCTGTAAGAATAAAGGAAAAGCAGGAGGTGGCACAGCAGAGTTGGGGAGTGGATTAGCTTTCTTAAGTGGGGTGAATACGTCCCAAAGCAGGAACATTCCCATAAACCCAGCTGCTCACTGGTATTTCCCATTGCTGCATGCTCTCTGCAAGAAAAATATATACTGATGCAGGAGAGCACCATAGGCTAATATTTTCTAACATTCTCTTCATTCAAAAATGTATAATAGCTAGAAATTGCTCTTTGTTACCATGACTATTGCCTCATTTAGAGACAAGTTTGTATAAAGTAGGGGGAATTTCTCCTAAGAAATCTCTTATTCCCATTTAGGTCTCCTGGCCACATCCTCATGAGAGGTCTCTGACTCAGTTGTGGTATCCTGTTGGCTGTCTTCCTAGGTCTATGGATGCAGAATATCTGGTCTTGGTATTGGACATGTATATCAAAAACAAAAACAAAATGTGTAGAGGATTTTGAGATGATCCTCATTACTTCACTTTTGCCAAATTTAGCTGTCTGTATCCCATAGCTTTAAGCCCTAGCTCTAAGTGACTAAATGTCTAATTCAAACATTTAACATGTAATTGCCGCTTCGCATTCACCCTACTTTAATGGGTTGCCCTTTTGGATCAGCATTTGCTCTTTATTCGTGATCTTCATACATAGCTTTGTTTCCAAAGAAGTAGCCAGGAGTTCAAGGACATGGGGGACCATATGGGGAGATAAATTTGGGATGAAGGATCATTTGGGGGAATTCTAAAACCTCATATAGAGGTGACTACCTATTCTAACTAAGCATAGGATTGTCTTTGTACATAAACTTTGTGATGCTTAACGTATTGATAAAATTATTGAAAGAACACACTGAAATGTGACTGCCTTGTTTTAGTCCAGCCTAAGGCAAGAGACCTAGCTGGAAATTGCCATTCGGTTTACCAATCCATTAAAGGCCTCCAGACTTGCCCTTTGCTGCCAGTTTCATTTTCAATTTCACCTTGACACTTGTGTTAATTTTGTTTAGGAAACCCAGTTACCACACTGCAGATGAGATGGCGTTAGAAGTAGATGTTCTCAAGCTATATTGAACGTTAGAAAAGGAAAAACTGATGCTCCTCAGGGACTCTCTGGGGAATGACTGGCCTGACTTTTTCTGTTGTTTTCCAATCCGCAGCCTCAGTGAAGAGTCAGGGTGGTTCTGACTACTCTCAGCAACCCCCACCTCCACCACCCCGCCCATGCCCCCAGGCAGGCCTCTTACAAAGCATCTCAGATACCAACAGAGATAGCTCAGATATCAGCAAGAAAAGAAAAGGGGAACAATTCCTCTGGGCTATCAGAGTACTATTTTCTTTTTCACCTTGGTGTGCATCTGAAAGGCATACCTAAACTTTCACTCTTGGAAAAAGTGATCCTTTATCCTGGTCTTACTTGAGACAAGGGAAGATACTCTCCCTTGTCTATCTGTGTCCTCTGGTTTGCTGGGGATAGTTTTGGGGAAGCAAGGAGAGGCATAGATGAAAATTCAGTTTACTGAAGAATGATACACAAGCAACTGGTAGCATGCGAGAGGACTTTAGATGGTACAAAATAACCTTTTATATATTATTTTTAAAAACAGTTATACATTTATTTTTATGGCAACCTCTAATTTCTGGGAAATTAAGGGAATTTATCATAATTGCACTGGAAAATTCTTTTTAAAAACAAATTTATTTAGTTTTAAAAAGGGAATCACTTTAAGAAAAAGGGTTAAAGATCTAATAGTACAGTTGGTATGCAGATAGTATAACTTTCATGGTTTTGTATGGAGATCACTGCAGTTTAGGACATGTTGCCTCACACAGGACATGGCAGACTGTACCCAGCATTAGAAGAGTTGGGAACTTTTTAATTAAAATTTTAAAAAATCTTTAGGCCATGACTATTATGTGGAGGTTAGCAGCTTGATCCTTCATGATCTCTCAAAATTTTAGCTCTTAAAAGGTGCCATTATTAGACATAGTGTTATGAACTTAAAACCCACAATGTGGATTTTAAAAGGAACAAGATGTCTTGCCTGACTCTGAGCTTTTAATGTTGGTTTTTGATTTCTTCGTTGAGTACTTAAAGCTAATTCTAAAACATTGAACTGTGAGAGCCCATTGGTTTCCTCATTCAGTGCCTCTAAGTCCATTCATCTCTATGCCTAGAGCTAATACTGCTTTCCTACCCTGAACTCAACTAACTCTCTGGGAGTCCTTCTGAAATCACAAATAATAAAATGCAAATGCTATTATTAATTTATTTGAAAAGATTTGCTGAGAATAAAATAGAAATTCAATATCTGTATTCATTTAATAATAGTTCTAAAAGATTTTTATGTTTTGGGGAGATACTTAGATTGAGGAAGACATTAGGGTTGATGCACTACAGCATCTCAGTTCCACTGTAGAGAATATGTTATCAACAGGATCCAAAATGCAATATTATGGTTTTGTGACTACTTTGAAGTTAGATGTAGGTGTGATTCTTAGTTTTTCCTACGTCTAGTTATATTCTTGTATATGTCTCCTCTAAACCCCAATTTCCTAAGCTACTAAATGGGGATAAACGATATGTATTTATAAGGCTGTTGTGAGATTAATTTAGAAAAGTATAAAAAGGGCCTGGCACCTAAGCGCAATGTGCTTTTATCTTTATCTTTTCCTATAAGTGGAATCACCCCATTTAGCACTTTATTTTAAACTGATCTATTATATCTTTTATTTAATTGTTTCTTAGTTCTGTCTCTATAAATCCATTATCATAGGGGGAATGTCTTCCTGTTTTTTTTATCTGCAGTATTGAGATCAGAGTCCATGCTTAGTATTCACAATTAGAGGAGGATTAGATGACAGGTTAGAAGCAGCATGCTCATAGTTTTGGGGACTGAGAGGACTTCTGAGATCTCTTAGAGCAGTGCTCTGTCTCTGGAATGCATCACAGTGGCAGCCAGTGAAATTTTCTCATGGAGATGACCTCACAAGGCAAAGAGATTCACCAATGTTTCTTTGGGTGCTCAGGGGTTTCCTGTCCCAGGCAACTGGTTATTTCTTCTAGTTATCTACCTTCAGTCACATTTGTTGCAATTTGAGGCCTTCTTTCATTCTTCCATGGAGATAGAGAGCCTTAATCACTATCCTTTGCTAAATGTTTCATCTTCTTGAAACCTATCATTGTCACCTCACCTTCTCCCTTTGATTTCCCATACACTGGAATTCTAGAGAAATCAGGAGTGTTTTATCTGCTTTCTAGAAACTCAGTATCTGATTCAGGATTTAGTTTTTATTGAAAAAGGCTACAATGAAACCAAGCTCCAGTACCAAGACATAATCACAACTGTAGATATTTTGAACATTACTTGAATGAGGGAGGTAATGTCACTAGGCATTTGGAATAGTTCATTTTTATTGCAAATTGGAAGTTCTAAAGTCCTCTTGTGATTAAAGTTGATTAAAGAGATTTTAAGAAAATTTAGATTTTAAATTTTAGATTTTAGATTTTAAAATCTCTTTACAAAGAGATTTTATAAATATGAAATATTTATTGGAATGGACTTTCTAGATTTGCTAATTTCATATGAATTTCACGTCCTAGAACTGATTTTAACCTAGTAGTTCCAAATAGTCTTGTAACTTGTTCTAAGATCACCACAATCTTTTCTTTTAGAAGCATTTAGATGAATCATTTTATCCTCTCTAGAGTGACTTATGTGCCAGATGTATCTGGAACAGGTATAGCTATTCTAATTACACAAATAAGTTATCTTAGAACTTTTCTTGCATTCTGCAAATTGATGTAAATAACTTAAAATAATTGTTTACAGAAGTTGCAAATCTAAAGTTCCATTTCCATAGAATTACCTGTCATTGTTTTTCCTAGTGGACCATACTTGCCATAAGGGTAAGAACTGTGGCAGCTATTTTAATTCACTGCCTTATATAATTCTTGGTAGGCACTGAATATTGTTGAGTGAATAAATAAAGGAATGAAGTAAGAGATGCTGATGCATCTGAAATGAGTGGCTCCTGGTGGAGAGATTCCTCTGAGCCTCGGCTGGTTCAGAGTTTGGAGCTGCTTGTATCTTAGAGATACGAGTTGATTCTGAGTCAAAGTGCTTAGATTAGGAGGAAGTACTGCAAGTTTAAGATTAACCATTTGTCTTCCATCCAAGAAATCTTTGCAAATAGTTAGAACTTTGGGAGGAATTATGAAATTGGTTGGACTCCTCAAATCACCAGGTCCAATAAGACCTACAGTGTGTCTAATAATGGGTCAGATATTAACACCAATTGGGATATGGATTGACTGTGAGCATCCTAGTCCTAAATTGTTTGAAGATATCAGATGAAGTGTATTTCTAGGGGTCTAGCTATCCTGACATAGGTTTCTAGGTAAGATCTGATTCAAATGGATCCTGCCTTAAATAGTATGGATTCTAGATAGAAGAATCTTTGACCACCTGATTTCTTTCTTTTTTTTTTTTTAAAGATTTTATTTATTTATTTGACAGAGAGAGAGAGAGATCACAAGTAGGCAGAGAAGCAGGCAGAGAGAGAGGAGGAAGCAGGCTCCCTGCTGAGCAGAGAGCCCAATGTGGGCCTCATCCCACGACCCTGAGATCATGACCTGAGCCGAAGGCAGAGGCTTTAACCCACTGAGCCACTCAGGCGCTGGACCACCTGATTTCAAATTTTGGCTTTACCACTCTTCAGAAAAGCAATCTTAATCATTTAGTACACTTTTTGGTGTTTCATGTGCTGTATTTTGAAAAATTGTGGAAATTTCTATTTTTTAAATCTACCTCATAGAATTTTTAAAAAATAGTGTTAATTCATAGAGAATTAGTCTACATGGCACAAAACACCTCAGTAAATGTTAGAAGCTATAGTTATTATTTTTACTGCATCATTGAGGTATGGAAATAACCAAGTTGTTATTAGTTGCATGGAAAGTGAAGAGGTTCAACTCACTTTGAAAACCAGTATATCGGGGCGCCTGGGTGGCTCAGTTGGTTAAGCGACTGCCTTCGGCTCAGGTCATGATCCCGGGGACCCAGGATCGAGCCCCACATCGGGCTCCCTGCTCTGCCGGAAGCCTGCTTCTCCCTCTCTCACTCCCGCTGCTTGTGTTCCCTCTCTGGCTGTGTTTCTCTCTGTCAAATAAATAAAATCTTTAAAAAAAAAAAAAAAAGAAAGAAAACCAGTATATCTTATGCTATTACATAGTCAGTGAATTAGAGTATATGTTTCTTAAAGACCTGCCAGATGTTATTTATTTATTTATTTTTATTTTGTTCAAGTAGCACACATATAGTATATCATCAGTTTGGGGTTTTTTTGAGAGCAATCTAATCTTTAGTTTTTAATGTAGTGTTAAACGATTCATTAGTTGTGTATAACACCCAGTGCTCATCACCATATGTGCCCTCCTTAATACCCATCACCCAGTTACCCCATCCCTCATTCCCCTCCCTTCTGGAACCCTTAGTTTTGTTCCCGGAGTCCAGAGTCTCTCATGGTTTGTCTCCCTCTCTGATTTCTTCCCATTCAGTTTTTCCACCCTTCAGCTGTCATCTTGCTATTCCTTCCACTCTACATGAGAGTGAAACCATATGATAATTATCTTTCTTTGCTTGACTTATGTCACCTTGCATAATCCCCTCCAGTTCCATCCATGTCAATGCAAATGGTGGCTATTCTGATGGCTAATTAATATTCCACTATATATATGAACCACATCTTCTTTATCCATTCATCTATTGAAGGGCTTCTTGGCTCCTTCCATAGTTTGGCTATGATGGACATTGCTGCTGTAAACATTGGGGTGCATATATACCTTCTTTACACTATGTCTGTATCTTTGGGGTAAATACCTAGTAGTGCAATTGCTGGGTCATAAGATAGCTCTATTTTTAACTTCTTGAGGAACCTCCATACTTTATCCAGAGTGGCTGTACCTGCTTACATTCCCACCAACAGTGTAAGAGAGTTCCCCTTTCTCCACATCCTTGCCAACACTTGTGGTTTCCTGTCTTGTTAATTTGGGCCATTCGAACTAGTGTAAGGTGTTATCTCATTGTGGTTTTGATTTGTATTTCCCTCATAGCTAGTAATGCTGAATATTTTTTCATGTGTTTGTTAGCCATTTGAATATCTTCTTTGGAGAAGTGTCTGTTCATATCTTCTGCTAATTTCTTGACCAGATTATTTGTTTTTTTGGGTATTGAGTTTGAGAAGTTCCTTACAGAGCTTGGATACTAGCTCTTTATCCATAATTAGACCTGCCAGATTTTAATTTCCTTCTACTGCCCCTTACCTGATATAGTGATGGTCCTATGAGAGATTGTCAATAAATACTTGGTGAATAGAGATTAAAACTTATGGAGCTGTAGATGTTAATGTACCAGCAAAAATACCCATGTTCCACTGAAAAAAATAAATTTAAAGTAAAAAAAAAATACCCATGTTCCTGGTTAGTGTTGGATTTTGTTCTATGAAAAGATTTCAGAACTTTTTAAAACATTTTGAAAAATCTTTTTGAAAGTAAGACAAAGGAAAATAAATCTTCCCCAAATATAATTGGCCATATTTATTTTTAGAAAAGAGACTACTACTGTGTTTGGAATAGGGAAAATCTGTACTTTTCCATAAATATGTCACATTTTTAAACTATAAGAAAAAACAAGAGAACAAAAAATTCAATCTCCTATTATTTCAAACCTCGCTAAATCAAAAGGTTTGTTTGTTTTTTACTATCCCTGGTAAGTTTCATTTGGAACTGTGGTGCTTGGTGTGGTGGCAGCTGGACGATGGGTTTAGATTCATGCATCCATCTGTAGTTAGTGGTGTGCAATAGTGCACTTAGCTCTCCATCCTTATCAATTCCACTTTTGCCACTGGTAGGTTAAGTGTGAGAAACTCTGGAACCAAATATTACAACTCCCCCTGGGCTATCTGTTTTTAATAGAGAGTTCACATATAGCTGCACATATTTTTTCCAAATTCTCAGAGATAATAATTTCAGATACTCTTTTAGCATGTCTTTCTTAAGTGGAACCACCAGATTCCAAACCTCTTTTCAGGGTTTGGATAGATTTTTATCTCTTCTGTCCTATCCAATTGCTCTCCCCATTGCTCATTGTCTCCTTTCCCATTCTGTGTTCCTACAGCTGCTATTACATTGGATTACTTACTGCTCTTTCTTAACTTCGGATTTGGAGAAGTTGTTAGAGTAAAATCCCTAGAGTCCTCCGACTGGCATTGGGAATTATTTTCCAACCTCTGTAATATAAAAGGCAAATCACAAAATTCCCCTAAACTGATAAAAGTTGAAATGAAAACAGGAGAAATAGTACATTACATGCAAATAAACAGATAGAATAGGAGAGAAAAAAAGAATAGCTTCATGGTTTCTGCTTCTCCTGCAGAAGCAGTATGCAGACTCTTCAAACATCACCACCTATGATATAAACACATTTGAATGAAAGTTTTCGTTCATTGATAGGATATCAGAAATTTTATGTGCACAGTAAGGGTAATGTTAGCTCCCATGTTATTTATCATTCAAAAAACCCTAGCCTCAGGATGAACCCCAAGATTTCAGTGGCTGAACCAATAGAACTGTATTTCTCACTTATTATCAAATTTATGTCTCACTCATAATCATTATAGAATTTGAGAGTTAAGACTCTACTGAAAGATGCCAACCATGAAACTTTTGCAAACCCATGCAAGACTGCTGTTTTCCATGTGTGCTTTCCAATAATTAAGAGCATGGAGGAAAATCCATGGGGGATTTTTCTGGATCCATTTGGGAAATGGTGAATATCAGGCCCTTTTATTCACATTCCGTTGGATGGAACTCACTGAAACAGAAACTGAGGTGTATGGGAAGAAAAATAAATTCCCATTTGCTTCTAAGTTAGATCTATGTACCAATTACTATTCTCAAAGCTGCATTTTAAACATAAATTTCAAATCCGATTCATTTCTTTATCATTTTAATAGTAAGCTAACAAATGCAGGGTAAAGAGGACACATTTTGGTAAACAGCATTTTGATTCCATTTTCTAGGCAAAGATTTATACTCAGCCCCTTTCCAAAAGGGAGAATTGATAGTACTATTTAGTTATTGTCTACAGATTTTCATAATTTCTGAATGGCAAATTCCTCTAATAAGGTACAGATCAGGCTCCATGAATTCCAGTCACTTCTAACTAAAAAAGGAAAAAAAAAAAATCTTCCAGCCTTCCCGCTCCCCACCAGCACATACACAAGACTAGGTTAAGAACTGGATAATTGCAAGATGGTTTCCCCTTAGAAAAGGAAAAAATAAGAGGTGCACTGGGTTGTTCTGTCCATTTCAAGAATGGACTCTTGTTGAAGAAGCATTTTGAGGAGCCCCCTTCTCAGAGAAGGACATGCCTCAGCAGACCCTGGATTTACTCTCATTCCCTTTTTTACTGTTTTTTTCTGCTCTTGATCTGTCTTGGAGCTGCTGTTCTTTGACTTGAGATTGTTATCTTTTCTGATTATGTGAAGTCATCTTTGGTAAGGCTTCCTTCCTTGGAGACAACACACATCTTGCATTCTTTTCTCTGCTGGTGCAAATTTGGGGTGCCAAGATGTCTATTATCATAGGCTAGTTTTTAGTTTCTTATTTTAGCCAAGTTCATGAATTTTGTGTGTATGTGTGTGTGTGTGTGTTGTGTGATATAACTCTTTGAAAAGTTCACTAGATCTATGCATTTCAAAGCTAATTTTATGTGCCCATAATTATGAACCAAAGTTCATTGTTGGGTGTTTCTCAAACCTGCTATATTTCACGGCATTATATTTCATCCTCTTAATGCCTCTTTCTCTCAAATTAATAGAAGCTGTTTGGAGGTCTTTGAAACAATTTGAGTTCTTTTCTTCATTTCCACATGTGCTCTTTTCCATTTATTTCATATTTTGGGGGGATTCAGAAGATGTTGATTTTTCCAATTCTGTGAGTCTTCAAATTTCTGGACTCACTTTAATCCTAGAATTTTACTTACCAGTTGTTTATTCTTGCCTTAGCTGCAATCTTCCTCATAATAACTTGTAATAAAGAGTATACAACTGCTAAACACATTGACATAGTCTGTCTTTTCAACTACTTCCCCTGTTGCTAGTCTCAGTAGATGCCTGGTCTCCCTTCCTTATTGTTGTAGGCCCCCCTTTTTGTCAACCATCTTGCACAACCAAACAGCACTCTCCAATATTCTAGAAATCTACCACCAGAGTGCTAACCCAATGCCAAATATTTGGGGTTTTGTTGTGGCAGTATTTTAGTTCAAATAGGATAATGTTACTATTTGGGACAATATTAGCTGTTTTAACACATTAGGCACAAATTTCACTGGCTTAATGTATCCTAATTTTTTTTTTCTTATGTGAAATCCATAGTAGTTGTTCCTGTTGGTGTAGGTGGGTTCTGACCCACACAGTCTGTCAGGGACCCATGGTGATGGAGACTTTGCTCTCGCTTACCTTCAATATATGTCTTTCAAGTTTTGCTTTGGACACTGGCTTTGAGCTAGCAGAAGTAGGAAGAGCATGTAGGTGTACACAAAGGAAATGTATGTGGATCAGGTCCTCTTACTATATTCCTATAACCACATTTAACTGTAAGGAAGGCTGGGAAAATTAATTGAGCTGTGTACTCAGGAAGAAGAGAAAATGGTTTTGAAGAGTAGTCCTATCAATCTCTACTATAGTGTTTTGAACAAATAGGTATTTGTTCTTCTTATGTATGAGAAGTCTCAAGGTAGGTTGTCCAAAGTTGATGCATTGACCCTATAGTAAAAATAGAGACTGTTTTTCTCCCTTTTATTCAAGAATAATATGCCTTCACCTGAGATTTCTGGCAATAATTTATTAACCATACTTAAATGATTATTAGGAGCAAGGAAGCCTGGGAAATAGGATATTTTAGCTAGGAACATTTCTACTCTGTTTTAAATCAGTTTAATTAGTAGGGAAGAAGAAGAGAATGGACATCGGGTAGGTAATTAGCAGTGTCTGGCTCAAAGGACAATATGATTTCCATATTCTGGGAAAATACTTATTTATGAGGTAGTGTATACCCTCTAAGTCCTTAACAATTCAACTTTCTTTTTTGCATTCCTAGAGAAAACATAAGAAAAAATTTAAAGACAAAAGAAAACCATAAGAAAGCCACCCCAAAGAATGAAAAATATAGGATTCTAAACTTGCATGCAGGCACTACACCTTTTTGAGGGGTGGAGAGAGGGATGTTATTGTTTAGAAACAAAGTAAAATTAAAAGCTGACTAATTTTGGGGGGCTTAAATAGATTGTGCAAACATTGACTACTACTATGCCTGGAAAGATTAGTCTAGTCCAAAATAGCAGATGCCGTGACTACAGATCCATGAGTCCTTCTCTTTCCAGCTTGTTTTGTATGATGGTTAAAATAGGGAGGGATAGACACGTGAGAGGTACATGTGATATGCCACTGCTGCTCAGGCTGCCACTGTTGAAATAAGGGGACCAACACCACTTCACAGTTTTGCTTTGGAAGACACAAAACCCTTCTTGTGATGTCAGCACAGCCTGCAAGAACCCAAACGGTGGCCCAGAAATGCACATCTGACGTAAGCTGCCATTATCAAGCAATAATTATTTCTTCTTTAAGAGTCAGCTTGCCAATCACTCTGACATGCTTTCAGTTTGTTTCAATAGTACACGTTTTTCTTTGCTTTTCCATGAAGAGTCTTTGACAGACTTAGTTACTTTCAGTGCCAGTCACTGCCTTGCTGGAAGTCTGTCTGGATGTCCCTTACTGCAAAGCAACTAAGTCCCTGCAGCATCAAAGTGAGAATAAAAATATCTTGACAACTCATCTCTCTTTTTGAATCCCTTGGACACTTGGGCACTGGTGTGTTCTGAATCCAGGATCATGCTGAGAAAGCAGTAAGCTGATGGCTGTGGAATGCGCCCTTGGAAATGGGATGGCCTGGAGGTGGGGGATTTCAGCCAGGTGCTGGCATCAAAGCAGATTTTAAGCAAATTATGCTCGGATATGTGCATAGAGATATGTTTTTTCCTAAAATTATAAACTTGCATTGTGAAAATTCTTGTAAGAAAACAGGAAAACATTTTGACTTAGCTTGTCAGGAAACATAGAACTTATTTCAGGTTATTTCTTTTTGAAGACTCCTATTTTAAAAATATAACAGGAACACAATCAAGAATGGTCTTACCACTTGCTGAATAGGGGAGTGAGAATGTTGTTTTGAGAATGGACTTAGCTCAGGGTTCTTAGGTTCCTCTTGGTTTCGTAGCCCTGGCTCCACAGTCTAATCCAAAACAATATATATATTTAACTGTGTTCTGCTTGATAGAAACCGGCCATTCTCTGTTACATTTTGTGTTTTTGGGGTGCCCTATGTATCTTTCATGGATATAATTTTAATTCTCTGGTCCCTTTAAAAAAGGTTAGAGCTGGCATGGTCTGCCTTCTTTCTCCAGGGCATTCTGTGGATCTCATACTTCCTTTTCCTTTGTCCCAGACTGGTGATATTTTGAAGAAAACATTTAAAAGTTGATGATAGAGGCCCCTGGGTGGCTCAGTCATTAAGCATCTGCCTTCAGCTCGGGTCATGATCCCAGAGTCCCGGGATCAAAGCCCACATTGGGCTCCCTGCTTGGCAGGAAGCTGCTTCTCTCTCTCTCTCTCTCTCTCTCTCTCTCTCTCTCTCTCTCTCTCTTTCTCTCCCCCTGCTTGTCCTCCCTCTCTAGCTGTGTTTCTCTCTGTCAAATAAATAAATGTAATCTTTAAAAAAAAAATAAAAGTTGGTGATATACTTTGCAATATATTTCCATCATCCAGGACTTTGTTCAAAAATATCTACATTTTCCTGCTTTGTGTCTTTTCTTATTAATGGGGCAACATGTTGTCATGGACCTGCTACTTTGGCCCTTTTCTGCAGCTTATTAGAAAATTACCTGTATGAATAAACTGTACTCCATTCATACCACAGACAATAACACCTGACAAGTGGGAGGGACACCTCCTTCTCTCTCATTCTCCATATCCACTAAATTATCAAGACCTGTGGATTTTTACTCCCCAAATGTTTTTTTAATCTGTTCCTTTTCTTCCATTCCTGCTGCCGTATTCTTGGTCCAGTCTAACAACTCACAGCTAGACATAGCAATAAACTTACTACCAACCCTTGTTCACACTTGCTTCCCTCAGTGCATTCTCTGCATTCCAACCAGAGTGGTCTTCTCCAAATGTAAATTGAGAATGTAATTCCCATGCATTAAATCTTTCAATGGCTTTGTCTACAGACATAAACCAAAATCCTTAACATAATCTAATGGTCCTGTATGACCTGACCTTATTCTCCTTCTGAACTTCTCTTTCTTAAAGACACCCTGTTCCTTTACCCCACAAGTCTTCTTGTTTGCTACTCCAGTTTTTTTGATCTTTCTTGTCCCTTTGCTTCACTGAGTTGATGGGATCTTGAGTCATTGTAATATGACCTTAAAAAATTAATGTGACTTGTCCAACAGTCAGAGAGTTATAGGACTCTGAGTCTTTGGAATACAAATATCTCCGGACTTTTTGATTTTCATCTGCCAGATTTCCTGCAACAACTGACAGTTCAGTCCTTTGGATGAGTCAACACAAGTTAATTTGATGACTTTCTTGAGATCTTGCATGTTGCACAAGCCCATCTGCCCTGGCCTGAGGAACCAGAGCACTTTACTCCAGCTGATGATTCCTAATTGGAACAATCCAGCAAATGAGTCTCTGGAAGTGTCATTTTGGGGACTGTGTAATGTGTCTGCTGGAGCTGAGTTTGTTTACACTTTGCCAGTGTCATCATTTACAAACTTCAAAAAACACATTGACAAATTCCCTAGCTGTTTTGGCAGCGTTTCCATCAATCACCCAACTAATAGTACCAACATTTCTCCTGGGCTATTATAGTCACTTCAATCGCTGCTGCTGCAGCTTTGGGAGAAGATAAATCAGAAGGGGTTCTTTTAGATGGCCTCAAGTACAACACCAGTTTTTATTAAGCAGTGCTTCCCTCCTCACTCTTCTCTCACTACCCTTCCTCCAAACTTGCATAAACAATACTTTCTGCTTTGTGTCACCTTACACAAAGTAATTTGGATCTATGGCTTTCCTCTAGAGGCCCCTTTACAACGTCATTGGGTAATGGGTCCATTTATTACCTTGGATTTTTGTATGTCCTCTTTAGTTACTCCATGCAACCCTCTCAAATCAATAAATGTATTGTGTTTCTGCCGGCAACAGGTGCCTAGCTTCCCAGGCCCGACACACCCTCAGAGAGCAGCTCACATGTCTAATGACCACAGCATGAAAACCTGAAACCATTTTGCCTTTCAACCAGGTTCTTTGTGAGGCAGCGTGAAGCAGCAGCTGCATCTCTAAGACAGAGTGGTTAGAGTATCCCTGCTTTTGCACGTTTGCAGTTCCCTCCTATTGCTGAAGCCTCACATCCCTTTTCACCAGGAAAAAATATTGCACAAACTCACCTATGCAGATTTGTTCTTCTTGGGGGCTGCAGTCTCCCTATTTTCTGTATTCAAAGCTTAACATTTTCCCCCCTCACAGACTGACCTATCTTAAACAGGAGTGTATTAAAAAAAAAAAAAAGCAGCCACCAACCTCTTCCAACTTCCTCACCATTGAGAAGCACGACCCATCGTCTCCCTTCACTGCACACACATTCAGAATCTGGCCGGTGAAAGGGGAGCGCCTGCCAGACTTGGCAGATCAGGTGAGAAGGGCTGGCTGGGGTTCTGCTGCCCAGCTGGAGTGTTTGCGGGCTCCCGTGCCAACTGCAGGGCCAAACAAACCCTAAGACTGCATTTCAAGTTGCTGCCTGAGAGATGCTGTTAACTCCATTACTGAGGGCTCTATTCATCCTAAATGATCCATGGTTCGGGACAAAGCACCAACTGCAGCCCGTTGCAAATCTTGGCTCTACCTGACCAACCTATTAATCAGAATTTTAACTGGGCCTTGGAAGTGTTTTCTTTCATGTGTAAGTCAGAGGGCTGATGGCAGTGGAGACTTCATGTAAATGATGCCATCAACTTGATGCATGGGGCCTTGGATGCCTGAATCTATGGTCACAGGAAGTATTATTTACCCTAAAAAAGGAATCCTTCTCCTGGATGCTTTAACTGCTGGAGGCTGTCTTCACCATTAGCAGTATCTTGGATTGCCAGCTCTACCTTGGTGCTGAAATGACCAAATGGCAGTAATCATTTTTACGTTTGAAAGGAATTTTTCTCCTTAGTTGAAAGAGAAATACCCTCGATTTTCCCATTTTTTTTCAAAACACTCTTTTTTTTTTTTCCAAGGTGGATTTTTGTTTAAATGGTGGTCAGCCTCAAGACGCTTTTAGTTGAGAGTTAACTCCTTATATAAGTGAAAGTATTCGTAAAGACAACTGGCTGATTAGAATTTACTGACCTCATAAGAGAGGAATATTTTTGAGTTCCCTTTTAGCCTCAGTAACATGAGAAATCCTTAGTACAGAGAAAGAATCAGCATTTGTTCTTTGTGTATATTGATGATTTTATTTATATCAGATCTAAAACTGGGATAATAAATGTAAATATTCTAACACTTACAGTAGGCTCTTATGAGTTGGTATTTTAAATAGTACAGTGTTTGTCAAGAGTATTGCCCAGATTCCATTTAGTTGTTTTTTTTTTAAATTGAACTATAGCTGACATACAGTTTTACATTAGATTTGGATGTACAACATAGTGATTTGACAATTCTATATATTATGCTGTGTTCACTATGATATGTGTAGCTACCATCTGTCACTATATAATGTTATTAAAATTTTAGTGATTCCCTTGTCTTTCTAACTCCATGAGTTACTTATTTTATAATTAGAAGTTTTACCTCAGTCTCCACCTATTGTGCCCATGCCTCTCAAACAGCCTCCTCTCGGGGCAATCTCCAGTTTGCTCTCTCTACTTAGGATTTTATTTGTTTATTTTGACTTTTAGATTTCATATGCGAGTGAAATCATATTTGTCTTTAACTTATTTCACTTAATATATTATCCTCTAGGTCCATCCATATTGTCACAATGGCAGGCTCTCCTTTTTTTATGACTAATATTCCATTTTGTATGTATACCACATCTTCTTTTCCATTTACCCATCGAACACTTAAGTGGCTTCTATAATTTGACTGTTGTGAACAGTGCTGCAACGAACATAAGGTACATATATCCTTTTGAATGAATATTTTTGTTGTCTTTGTGTAAATATCCAGTAGTGGACTTAGTGGATCATATTGTATTTCTATTTTTATTTTTAAGATACCTCCCATGCTGTTTCCCCAGTGGTTGCATCAGTTTACATTCCCCCCAACAGTGCACAAGGGTTCTCTTTTCTCTACATTCTTGCCACCTTTTGTGATTTCTTATCTGTTTGATACTAGCCATTCTAACTAGGGTGAGGTGATAACTCATTTTAGTTCCGATTTGCATTTCCCTGATTAGTGTGATGTTGAACACGTTTTCATGTGTCTGTTGGCCATATGTATGTCTTGCTGGGGAAATGCCTGTTCAGGTGCCCTGCCCCTTTTTAAATCAGATTATTTGGGGGTTTTTTGGTATGGTTCAGATTTGCATTTCCCTGGTGATTAGTGATGAACATGTTTTCATGTTTCCATTTGCCATGTGTATATCCTGTTGGGAAAATGCCTGTTGAGGTCCTCTGCCCATTTTAAAATCAGATTATTTGTTTTTTTGGTGTTGAGTTATATAAATTCTTTACATATTTTAGATATTAACCTCTTATCAGATAGATCACTTGTAAATATTTTTTCTTCATTTAGTAGGTGGCCTTTTCATTTTGCTGATGGTTTCCTTTGTATGCAAAAGCTTGCTGTTTTGGTGTAGTCCCAATGGTTTATTTTTGCTTTTGTTTCCCTTGCCTGAGGAGACATGTCTGTAAATATGTCACTAAGGCCAATGTCCAAGAGATTACTGGCTATGTTTTCTTTTAGAAGTTTTATAGTTTCAAGTCTTACATTTAGGTCTTTAATCCATTTTGAGTTTATTTTTAGTTATTGTGTAATAAAGTGATTCAGTTTCATTCTTTGGCATTGAGCTGTCCAGTTTTCCCTATTTGTTGAAAAGACTGTCTTTTCCCCATTGTATATTCTTGCCTCCTTTGTTGTATATTAATGGTCATATAAGTGTGGGTATATATCTGGGTCTCTGTCCTGTTCCAATGAACTATGTATTTATTTTTGTTCTAGTACAATATTTTGATTACTGTAACTTTGTAGTATATCTATTTAAAAATTTATTTATTTACTGGGGCATCAAGGTGGCCCAGTCAGTTAAGAGTGCCTTGGGCTCAGGTCATGATCCCAGGAGCCCCACATTGGGCTCCCTGCTTGGTGGGGAGCCTGCTTCTCCCTCTCCCTCTGCTGTTCTCCCTGCTTGTGCTCCCTCTCTCTGTCAAATAAGTAAAATCTTTAAAAAAAAATTTAATATTAAAAAATAAACATTTAACTTATTTATATAGAGAGATATGAGGCTCAATCTCATGAACCTGAGAGCACGACGTGAACTGAAATCAGGAGTCAGATGCTTGAGGGACTGAGCCACCCAGGCACCCTGGTAGTATATCTTGAAATGTGGTATTGTGATATTCCCAGATTTGTTCTTGCTAAAGATTTTGTTGGCTACACAGAATCCATTTAAAAGACACAATTTGTATGACCCTCTAGTTTTGACTTAAGTTTGTTAAGCTAGCAATAGACTTTTTATGAATGTAACTTTTTCTACCTATAAAACCTAAACAAATTAACAAATTAAAAACAAAACCACAAAATCAATCAAATGTAAACGAACATTAATTAAATGTAAAAGAAAATGTTGATTGCTAAAAACTAATAGGGCACTCACAGTCAAATCATGGTACTAAACCATGCACTAATTTAGTAGAGTGTGACATGCCAATGCTAATGTGTCTTTGGATTACTAGTGCATTGTGATGTTGTTTGGCCTTCCCTGGTGTGAATACGTAATTTTATGCCATTTCCTTCTCTTGTCCCATTGGCTCATGACAATTAATGAGGGACTGGTTGACCTCACTTTGACCATGAGGTATATGTGATATGTACTTGATTCTCAAATCAATGGGCAAATATCAGTTAGAAGGCAGTCTTGCAGAAAATTTGAAGTATGTTCATATAACTTTTAAAATTATCATGAAAAGACACAAATTTTAAGTCTCATAAACAATTCATTGAATTCTGAAAATATATCCTATAACTGTAATTTTAGAAATACTTGTTTAAAAGATAGCATGTCTGAGAGTGTTTCAGTATTCAGTCTGATCCCACTAGTCAAAATCCACTGAGATGTTCATTTAACCTTCTCAGAATTTAGTTGCTACTTTTGGTAGCGTAAGAACAACCAAAAATGACACATATTTAGTTCCGTGCTATGTATTAGGGGTCTGTTGTGTGCTAGTCATTGGGAAAAAGGTAGAAAAGATCAGAGAAGGAAGAATGAAGATTATAGAAGAATATGATGGTATTTCCTAATATGAACAATTCCAGTAGAATCTCTGTGAAAATTTTGATAATTAATCTTAAATCTGTAAAGTTTAACTTGACCTTATATAAACTACTTTTGAGAACTTTAGGTTTTTATTTACAAGGGTAAGACACTAATCATTTCAACAGGCAACTTCTTAGAAATTCCCTTTTAAATAGTTGGAAAAAAATATGTACTTAAAAGTAATAAGCATGCCTTTTTCTAAAAGGAGACAATAATTTCAAACTTTTATCAAGTTGAAAACAATCTACCCTATTTAGTCATAATTACAGAAGTCTGATTTAGCATCTCTTTTGGATTCAGTACCATGTTCTTTCCTTTTGTTCAGTGTAATAGGCAAGAGTTGACTGCATGCAATATGTATGTGTTATGATTATTAATAATGCATTTAAAGTCATAAATAGAATGACCAACAGTTTAATTGTAAGATTCCCACAACGTGGTCAAATTAGTTAACATTGTAAGGCTTTCCTTCCACTAGAAAGCGATAGGGATGCTAATGACCAGGACAATCTGAATAAGTACCTGAATTTAAGTTAAATATCAATCAGGATTTTTTTTTTTAATGATCTGAGAAAGGGATCCCACAGAGGGGTTAGCCATGATGAAGATAAGCTAATTCAGTCAGGTGAACCAGCTTGATTTGGCTCACATTGTATGTCCAGCTGGGGTTGTCAGAGAACTATGTTATGATAGTCCTCTAGTACTCACAGGGCCCCAGGCTGACTAAGAATTCAGCTTGACACACATGATTTCCAAGACAGAAGCCAAGGGAACATGATCAATAAGATTCTGCTTTAAAATCTACAAGTAAACAAGATGAGTTAATTCTATTTACATTTTACTGTCTAAAGAGAATCATTTGAACACAACTAAGTGCAGTGCATGCAGGGAAATACAGTCCATGTGTCCAGAAAGAAAGGAGAACTGAAATATTTATGGACATCCTTAGTAAACCGAGGATGGAAAAAAATACAAGTCCTACAAAGGAGTTGAACTATGGCAAGAAAGTGTTACCTGGTATAAAAGAAACCTCGGGAAAATTAGTATTTTTAATCACAGTCCACATTATGTAAACATGTAAGCAAACATTTAAAGTGTTTTTACTATCATTAAAGAGGGAAGGGGAAACTGAAACCATAGGAGAAATAAGAAAAGATAAAGCAGAAAGACAAATTTGAGCAAAGAATCAAATCAAATTGGAGGACAGATCTGAGGAAATCAACCACAATGTATTATAGAATGATAAACAGATGGGAGATATCAAGGGAGGTAATAAAAAAACAAAACAAAACAAAACAAAAAAACCCCCAGAAACATGGAGGCTTTAATGAAATGGTCCAAGAGAAGTTTAGCAGGAATTAGAAAAACAAAAGAGAGAGAATCAGGGACAGACAATACTAGAAGAGATAATGGCTGAGAGATTTCAATACTTAAAGGACCTGAGCCCTTTACTTTACAAAAGTATATGCATATCAAGAACATCTCAGCAGGATAAATAAAACAAATCCTCATGTAATTCTGTCACAGAAAAACTGCAGAATATGAAATAGAGAGAGAAAATAATAAATGCAAGAACAGGAGGACAATACAATGACAGCAGAGATTTTTTGTTGGCTCTTCTAGATGTCCCAAATGTATTCTCAGGTTCCCCAAACCACTCTAGGCCAGCAATGAAAATACTGTCACAAGTTTCATGCACTGGAACTGTGGAATCCAAGAAATTGTAGTAACAAGAGAGCAAACAAATATTTATGGGATATATCCTGTCTTTAAGTAAGAAATGTTACAAAAATGTTGTCTTAAGTAGCTTATATATTTTGAGTTCTTATAGAGAAATAATTTAAAAAATGACAAGACTTTTGATCCCATATTCATTGTAATTGCCTCCTCTAGAGAAGGCAAAAATTATTAGTTCCATTTTAAAGATGACACTGAGGATCTTGCAGGTTAAGCAATATTTACCAGTCATAAAGCTGGTAGGTGTAAAAGGAGGGTTTAGAAACGCAGGTGCCCAGATTCTGGGTTTATTTTTTAAGTCAGAGTTTACATAAAGCAAATATTTGGTTATTGTATTTGAAAACTTGTGCCATATTGAAATGGGGCATTATTAAAACAGAGATTCTGTTAGTTGCAAACACAGTTGCCTCAGACAGTAACATGAGAATTGCTACTTAGTCTTTTTACAGCAATCATATTTGAGTACAGATATTCTTTTAAGAATGCAATATGTTTCTCTAAATATTGTGCAGATACTTTTTTAAAAAATGGTTTTTGCTAAGAATATGTTTGGCCCAGACTTGCTCACATTAGTAGAGACTTCTTAAATGTAAGTTCTTGAGTTAACTTGTGATAGAAGCTCATGAATAGTTTGGATTGTTTTGTGAATAATAAAATCTAAGCCAAGACCGTGATTATGTTGCATTGGGTGTCCTTGCCAGATATGATATGCTTGTCTACACAGAAAACTGAAAAGGATTGATGACAAATTATTAGAAATAAACAGAATTTATGAAGGTAAACTAAGAAACAGACTCCAAAGTGATGGTTACCGGAAGGGAGATGGAGAGAATGGGTGAAATTGGTGATAAGGGTTACAGAACACTCTTGTGACAAGCACTGGGTGTTGTATGGAATTGTTGAATCACTGTATTGTATACCTGAAACTAATATAACACTGATAACTATACTGGAATTAAAATTTTATCTTCTTTTATTTTTAAAGATTTTATTCATTTATTTGAGAGACAGAGACAGAACAGTAACAGAGTGAGTGAGAGAGAGCACAAGTGGGGAGGAGAGGAAGAAGCAGGCTTTCCCCTGAGCAGGGAGCCTGATGTGGGGCTCAACCCCATGTTCCTGGAATCATGACCTGAGCCGAAGGCAGATGCTTACTGACTGAGCCACAGAGGTGCCCCTAAAATAAAATTTTAAAAAGACTTAAGGTAGATTATTGACACAGAAAGTCAAAAGGAATTGATAGACAACCTTCAGAAATTCTTTTTATCTCTAATAATTTTTCCGATATATCAGTAAAAAATGTTTTATTTTCCTGTATCAACTTTTAAAGAATAAGAAAATTTTAATGATGTTAGTTTCCAAATGTGGTCACTATCAATATGCATACCGCTCCTCATGGTAAAAATAGTCTATTTCTTTCTCCTTTAAATCTGGGATCAAATGTTCCTTTGAAAGTCATGGTAGAATGTGGTAACAGTGATGCTATGCCATTTCCAGACTTAGCATTTAAGAAGGCTGGCAGCTTGTTCTCTTTCTCTTAGAAGCCAGTCACCATGTAAGAAGTCAAACTGCTCTGATCACACCAGGCTTGGGAAAACACAATATAAACATATGGAGATAGAAAGAGATGTTTAGCTAAACCCCACCTCTTGCATTCATCCCATCTGAGGAATAAACATGAAAGAAGGAGCTAGCCATCTTGGATATTTTAGGTCTAGAGGACATCACATAAGTCAAAGAAAATGTCTAGCTGGGCCCAATCTAGATGGGAGAATCATAAAAAAAAAAAACAAAACATTTTTTTAAAGGAAAAAATACATTTATATTTTCAACCACTAAGTTTTGGGGTAGTTTGTTATGCAGCAATAAATAACTGTAATATCATGTGGCATCTAGATGTGGGGTACTTCCAAAACAAAAAGCTAAAATGTGAAATTGGATTGAGTGACATTGTATTGTCCTCCTGTATGACTAAGCAGTGAGTAGGATTCTAAAAGGCAGTGAGGGAATTGTTGGAAGATAACGAAAAAGCCAACCTGTGTTACGTAGTGGTGGGATGTTTGGCAACACCATTGTCTGCAAGTACATAAGAGAAAGAAACTACCTAATAAACTTGTAGATTTGGCTGAGGAGATTTCCAGGCAGAATTTTGTAAGCTGTCTATGATAAAGTACATAAACTGAGACAAAATACAAAAGGAACTGCTTAGTTTATACCAGAATTTGGGGCGGGGGGGATCCAATCCACAGCTCTTTCTTATTACCAGTTTCTCCAGCTGGCAAGTGTTCTCCAAATAAAAAATGGTCTTATGGTAAAGATAAAACAGGGAGATGTCAGTAAAATCTATACCTTCGGGTTGAGATCAAATCAAATGTATGGCTGTGAGTTGTTTCTAGAAATATCCAAAAAGATTGGGAATCAGTGTTTTAAAAAGAATTTCCAGGTCAGAAACTTTCTAAGAACTTTTAAGTGTGTTGTCCCAGAGCATTCTGACATGCAGAGAACAATCTGTCTAGACAGTATCTGTGGGTACAACTCTTGTCTGATGGAGTCTACTGAAATAAAATTCTTAGAAAACTCACTAAGCTTTTAAGAAAACTGATGGGAGAGAGCACTGCCAAATTCAACAACAACAACAACAACAACAACAAAGTACAAAAATAAAAAGAGGTCTCAGGATCCCCATCCTTACAAAGGCAGCAGATATGGGGAGAAAGCCATTCAGCCACAAACATGGAATGTTTCTTACAGAAAAGGAAGGATGACTCAGGGGAGAGCCATGAACTCACTCATAGAGAAATATTCCCAGAGAGCAGAACTGGAGACATAACTAGAAATATTCCTTGTTCTTGGAACAAAGGGAACTGGAAATACATGACTGGGTATATTTCAGAATTGCAATGGGACAGGTAAATTTCTATATGCATATCTTTTTCTACTTTTGAATAGTGGTGTCTAATAACATTATCCAGTTCTTACCCCATTATTTGTTAGGCACTTGTGAGGCCAATGCTATGTAATTTTTAGTTCACAGGTCTCTGTACCTGAAGGATTCCAGCTGAGGAGCTTCTTCTGCTTCTGGATATAGCCCATATTTAGATGAAAATATTCTACATGAAAAACTGGAGTCTGATGTTAGAGTAGAATGAAATGTTGGGTCCTGGGTAAGGGTGGGCATACTTAGCATGTGCAGGGGATATGAATTGTGGCATGAAACCACCATTAATTCCCTCTTTCTGATATACATACCAGCCTTCATATCAAGAAGTAGATTCCATTTCTCTTTCCCTTGAGATTGGGCTAACTTTGTGATGGCATTTGTCCAGTATGGTGGAACAGTATTTATACTGTGCTAATTCCAGTATCCTTTAAGAGGTTTGGGGGACTTCCATTTCTTTCTTTTGAGAGCCAGTAATCAGAAGTCCAACCACCCTGAAGCCATCTTGCCAAGCAAAACTAAAGCATGCTACATGTAGAGGGATACATGTTTATCCAACCCCAGTAATTCCGTACATCCCAACAGAGGCAACATCATATGGGTGAAAGAGCCATCTGGACTTTCCAGTTCTAGAAGACACCATGTAGAGCTGAACCCAGCCTGGTTCAGCCCAGAAGGTAGAATCATGAGAAATAATACATTCTTGTTTCTAAATAACTAAGATTGGGGGTAGTTTATTTCATAATAATACATAATTAAAACATTAAAAGTATATTAATTTTTAAAAATATTTTATTTATTTATTTGACAGAGAGATCACAAGTAGGCAGAGAGGAACAGAGAGAGTGGAGGAAAACAGGCTCCCTGCCGAGCAGAGAGGCCTGGATCTTGGGACCCTGAGCTGAAGGCAGAGGCTTTAACCTATGAGCCCACCCACATGCCCCTATATTAGTAATAAAAATATGGCTTTAAATGAATGTAGAAAGTATTAAGAATAATCAAATGTTATTCAAACTCATGCAAGAAAACCCTAATTAATGGAGACAATATCTTTATAATGTTAATTCTTCACAGATTAACCTCTAAATTTAATGTAATGCCAATAAAAATCACAATAGATTTTCTTTAATATAAGAATATGTCCTGGCTTACGTTTGTTTTAAAGGAAAAGTTTCAATGTTGAAGAATAATCTGAGTCTGTATTTAGGATATCTAGAAGAATACAGTATTGAAGACCATTTAGTATCTGTGTAGAGATGAACAAATTGAATGGCAAAAGTGATGACCTTTGAAACAGACTCACATACTTGAAAGCTTAATTTATGAAAGAGCTGGCATTGAAGACAAGTGGGGAAAAGATGAAGAATTAATTTAATTAAATCATTCCAGGAAAATTCATTATTTTGGAAATATATATTTAAATGGATCTGTACCTCACATCACACACACAAATTCCACATGGATTGAACTTTAATGTGGATTACGAAATTTACAACTTAAATCGATAATATAAGAGAATATCTTCATAACTTGTGATAGTAAAGATTTCTTAATTGAGACTCAAAGTACAGGGAAAAATGAATCATTGCATCTGGTCAAAATTAAGAATAAATGTTTAGCGGGACACCTGGGTGGCTCAGTTGTTAAGCGTCTGCCTTTGGTACATGTCATGATCCTGGAGTCCCTTAATTGAGTCCTGCACCAGGCTCCCTGCTCTACAGGAGGCCTGCTTCTCTCTCTCTTACTCCCCTTGCTTGTGTTCCCTATCTGGCTGTGTTTCTCTCTGTCAAATACATAAAATCTTAAAAAAAAAAAAAAAAAAAAAAGAATGTATGTTTATCAAAGACCCCATATAATAATGAAAAGGGGAGCACCTGGGTGGCTCAGTTGGTTAAGCAACTGCCTTCGGCTCACGTCATGATCCTGAAGTCCTGGGATCAAGTCCAACATAGGGCTCCCTGCTCAGCAAAGAGTCTTCTTCTCCTTCTGACCTCTCCCTTCTCAAGCTCTTTCTTTCTCAAATAAATAAATAAAATCTTAAAAAAAAATTATAGTGAAAAGGCAAGGCACAAGGAAGAGATCTAAATACCGTTAGCTAACATGCCATCCTAGATATACAGAAATCAGTTATTGATCATTTAGAAAAATGGCTGAGCAAAAGGACCTGAATTGGTCTTTCACAGAGGGAAAAGATGATAGCAAATAGAGACATGAACATATTCTCAAACTTCTACATTACAAGGGAAATAAGAATTAAAATTATAAGATACCATTCCATACACTCTTGAATGGTAGTAAAGTGCTGACAAGATTGTAAAGCAATGGGAGCACTCACATATTATCACTGCATTTAAGGATGATATGACTATATGTCACTAACTAGCAAAAATCACTAGTAACTAAATATAAACATAATACACCTAAGAGAAACTCATACTTAGTACCAGCAGATTTGCATATGTACAAATCCTGCATCCAGTTCCAATTAAAGGAATACATGATTTGTGCTTTCTACAGTAGAATTCTCTAAGTGGAAATTAATAAACTACAGCTATACACAGCAATGTAGACAAATCTCAAAAACAAAATTTGGAGAAAAATCTTAAAATGATACCTATAGATTGATTACATGATGAGTCCAAACCAGGAAAAATAAAATAATATATTAAGAAAGCATATATATGTCTGTGTATATACATGTGTACATACATGTATGTATATGCATGACAAAACTATAAAGAAAGGCAAGGAATAAAATAGGTTTGGGCATAAATGAGTAATAACAGATTTTTTTCATCTTTATTAAAATGTGCCTTGAACTCATTCATTTTATATGTATGAATATTACACAGCTTAAAAAATGGTGGGGGAAGCCTCATTGAGAAATTTAAGGCATGAAAGAAATACTTTTAAAAGTCTTACAGTGATGTCCAGTTAAATTTAGCCATTTTGTTACCAACATGAAGGTAACTGTATTTTTAAAGTAAGAGCTACATTATTAAATAATATTATTTTGGTAATGATGTTCTGATGTGAAAATTCTAGAAGGAGCCAACTAAAATGCTAGTGGGAAGAGAAGATAGAAAGGCAATTAATATTTCTGGTTTCAAATTATGAGTGTCAAAGAAAAGCATTTTTATAGACTGGAACAAATAGCAAACCAAAATGAAAAAGCAATAATATGAAATAATATGACATTTATTAAAAGATAAAAACAAATGAGTCACAAAGTTAAATGGCAGAAGTAAATCCAAAATTATCTATTAAAACGACCATGATGATTTGAATATAAACTTATCCAGTTCAAAGAAAAAAACAGAGAGTAGACCACCAGATCTATTTGAAAACAAATCAAAACTGAAACTCTTTTACAGAATGTTAAGGGGTCTACTTTGAAAAGGAGCTATATAAAAGGTGATGAAGAAGATGAGGAAGTATAATCAAATCAAAGGAAACAAAAATTGCAGGGTTAGCAAAATTCATAACAAAATTCAATGCAGGGGTAACATATGGAAAAAATATTTTTCTTTTAGCATAATGATTTGGCAATTCTATATATTACACTATGCTTACCCCAATTTGTATAGCTACCATCTGTCACCATACAATATTACTACAATACTATTGACTGTATTCCCTAGACTGTAATTTTTGTCCCCATGATTTTTTTTTTTAATAACTGGAAGTTTGTACCTCTTGATCTCTTCAACCCTTTCCCCTCTAAAAAGTTTGTTCTCTATGTTTATGATTCCATTTGTCATTTTTTAGATTCCACATATAAGTGAAAATATTTGATTTATTTAATTTAACGTAATGCCTTATAGGTCCATCCACATTGCTTTAAATGGAAATTTATTTTATTTTTATAGCTCAGTAATATTTCACTGTATTTATATACTACATCTTTATCCATTCATCTATTGTTGGACAGGTTGTTTCCATAACTTGGCTATTATAAATGATGCTGCAAGAAACAAGGGATGCATGTATCTACTTAAATTAGTGTTTTTGTTTTATTTTGGTAAATATCCAGTAGTGGAATTACTGGATTGTATGTTTTTCTATTTTTAAATTTTTGAGACTTTCCATATCATTTTCTATGATGGTTGTACCAGTTTACATTCTCACACAATGCTGAGGCTCCTGTTGTACCAGTTTACATTCTCACACAATGCTGAGGCTTCTCTCCATCCTCACCAATACTTATCTTTTTGATACTAGACATCAAAAAGTGAGGTGATATCTCATTTTGGTTTTGATTTGCATTTCCCTGATGATAATGATTTTGAGCATCTTTCCATGTGTTTGTTGGACATCTGTATGTCTTCTTTGGAAAAAAATGTCCTTTCCCTATTTTAAAATCACATTATTTGTGTAGGGTTTTTTTGTTTTTGTTTTTTTGTATTGAGTTGTGTAAGTTCTTTATATATATATACACACACACATACATATATATATGTATACACACACACACATATGATTTTACTTATTTATTTGCCAGAGAGATCAGAAATAGGCAGAGAGGCAGGTAGAGAAAGAGGGCGAAGCAAGCTCCCTGCTGAGCAGAGAGCCTGATGCAGGGCTCCATCCCAGGACTCTGAGATCATGACCTGAACCTAAGGCAAAGGCTTTTGCCCCCTGAGCCACCCAGGCACTCCCAGTTTTTTATATTTTTTGAAAATTTAACCTATTATTAGATATATCATTTGCAAATCTCTTCTCCCATTCATAGACTACCTGGAATGTAGAGTTTTTAAGGAAATAACCACAATAAAGATATACCTGTCATGACCTTTTAGTATAAATAGTAGAACAATGTAATTTTTTTGTATATGGGTAGGGGAAAATCAACATATTAATGCACTAATTCTGTAGAATTAAAAATTTATCAAATGAGTTAAATAATAAAACTGTCTTATTTGGAGGCTTTATATGAAGGTTGACTGTCTCAGTCAACTCTAAAATTTATAATCTAGAGATGAAAATATCTTCATGACCTAGATATTAAGGGATTATCTTTCAAGTTCAGTGCAGTCACAACTGCTGCCATTTTGATCTTATTCTTTTCTTTGCCAAGCATATACTACATTGTAAATTATTTTTGTGTGTGTTTTTGTGTGTGGCTCAGATGAATTTTCATTGTTTCTATCACTTGCAATAAAAGTAGTCCTAACTAACCCATATGGCATCTGGATATCATTAATCAACTGGACATGGAATTGCTGGGGAAAATACTCTAAGGCATTGCTGTATCTGCAGCAGTTTTCATCAAAGGCTAAAAATGTAAAATACAACTAGTAAGTAAACTCAAGCAATAAGGACATATTTTGGTTCAAGGATATTGCCAGATTTGTTGAAGCCACTCACAATGATTACCCAGTTAATTCTCTAGGAACTGAATTATGAATCATTTTGTCACCAAATGAGCCATCCCTTTGGGGAAAAAAAATAAGCAAATAATTCATGGAAGACAATTACTTTAAAAAAAGAACTTGAGCCATATTTTTGGATTTATATTGTTAGAATACCCAGACTTCAGAAATTGTGCAAGATTTATCAAAATGTTCACCACCGGGGGGGGGGTGGGGGATGTTCACCAAGGAAGCAGGAATTAATGAAGGAGAGCTAATGTGAATACATTTAGGTTTGGTAATTTCAAGATTAACTTTAAAGGAAAAATTGTTTGTTAAAAAAAATGAAGATCTTCTTGGGCAATAAATCAACTGAGCTGTTTTTCATAGCTGGCCACTAACATATAGCTGGATATTCCAGCTCTAAGATAAATGTGGGTATTTGTGTGTGTGCATGTGTTTACACACCAGTTGTGCAGAAATGCGTCTTTAATAGTGTAATATGACATGGAATGTTTGAAACACTTCTGTAGAGTCTATTGTAGAAATCTACCTGGTTCTCACCTTACAGCTTGTAAAACTTGACTTTGTTTATTGTAATAATAGTATATTATGCACAAATCCTGAGGATGCTCAAGCTATCCTCATTTATTGAAGGAAATTCTTAGTTAACTGCCTTTATTCGGAATGGCAATTCCTATCTATCCCATAATGACAGGAAACACTTATGAAGTTATTCTCCCAGCATTCTCAACTCCATGCATTATCTTAGAAGGTATGAAGGTATGAATATTCCAAGTATTGAAATCTGTTGGGTGCCAAAGGGCAGGATCTACATTTAGTTTTGCTACCCTAAAGCTATCTTCATTTTATTCCTGATCACCATTGTGCTTGGTATGCTAAATCCTTTCTCCTCTAGTCCTATAATTTACCTAGTTCCAATGGCTGGGTTTCTTTAGGACTTCTATAGAACCACCTGACCTTTAGGCCTTTACTATCTGTCTATCTGTGTAGTCCTTATTTTATTTATTTATTTATTTATTTATTTATTTATTTATTTATTTATTTATTTATTTATTTATTTTTACTTCTTTTCCTGGGAGGGGTGACCAGGTCCTCAGAGTTCCTGTTAATTTTGCATTTCTATTTCAGTGGGAATGAACTGACTCCTTTCTTCTAGTAACAAGATTATCCTTCCCATTGAATATGGATTACCTTTGTCAGAACCTACTGCCATGTGCTAGCCCATCAGCTTGGACTCTAGACATTTATTCCAATCAAGTTCAGACTTGAGCACGTCAGGTTGTTTGGAATTTGCAATTTGTGAGACTGGATACTTAAATACAGTTAGTAATCAATTTGAACTGCCTTTGCTTCCTACTGTTCTCTCTTGACTTGTTTAAAAAGACATATTTTGAGGCCAATGGGTTATGACATTTGATTTCTGCTGCTTCTAATTCCAAAATCTATACCATGTATCCATGATATCCTTACTCTGAAATTAACAGAAAGGTAAGTTTGGGGAATATTTAAGATATTTGATAATCTTTTGACACATTAATAATTTATTTAGGAAAAAACTTAGAATTTGCAGTATTACATTTTAAGAAAATTGAATCAAAGCAGCTGACCCTAAGCTTCCCCAAGGTACAATTTATGCAATCCATAATATATTTACTGAGAAACAAGAGATTAAGTCTGCTGAAATTATACCATTTCTGTCATGTTTTGCTTCCAAAAATGAAAAGTGAATGATTGATTTCATCATCTTTTGAAGAAAAATCCTCCTCTGGATTTAGAAGTCAAATAGTGCTTGCCTTTGAATTTAGTAATGTTTTCAGGACTTTCAAAGTCTATGTTCATGTTGTAGTGGATATAGATCATTGTTTCTTATTGCTGCTTATTCCGCTAAGTTTGTTAGGGTGATTTAACTTTGACACAATCAACCAAAAAGGCACTAAGACTTCAGTTTATTATTCACAAATAACTGATTATAAGAACACAATTAATCACACACTGTTTAAGAGATTGTGGTACGATCAGGAGACAGAAGAATTCTGTGGCTTAACATTTATAATTGGTACCAACTACAGACTTCTTTTGACGTTTAAAAAATAATTTCCACTTTTAATTATGATTCTACATACTAGAGTACTAGCATTCCTTGCTCAATTGCTATTAAATACTTATCTACAAACTTAGAGGAGTTACTGAAAGCTCTGACTCTCCTTCATGATAGGTATTTAGTATCCTCTCCCTATAAAATTTTTGATATTAACTTTCCTGATTTACTGCTTCATAATTAAAAACTTATGAGATCTATATTACCTAAGGTCTTAAATTGGGTATTATACCAATGAGAAATATATCTAGCTGTAAGTAACACCAACTGTGTTCACAGTACTTTGGAAGAATTGGGGCTTATCCTAGTTGTGTAACAAAAGGCCTGGAAATCGATGGCTGCTGGTTTTGATTTAGTGATGTACTGGTGAAAGGGCCAGAATCTCTTGGCTTTTCCCTTTTAGTTGTCACCTCTTGGTTACAAGAAGGGGACTAGCAGCTCCAAACATCACATATATTTGTGTTCAGGATGGAAAGAAAGTAGAAGATTAGCTCTTTCTGAGCCCTTTTGTTAGGAGAGGAAGAGTTTCCCAGGAACATCTCCATACATCTCATTTGGCATTAATAAGTCATATATCCAGCACTTACTGCAAAGGAAGCTGGAAAGTTGTCAACAAATGGTCAGGATTGGCTTAGTCCAATCATGATCCATCATTCTAGTTGGAAAAGTCAAAAGAGGAGGATCTTGCATAGGATGTGGTAATGACTAACACAGTAAAGAAACTGTCTGAAGAATTTCATCTGCTGATTATTGAAACAAAAACTATACCCTTTATATAATAATCACCATTATAAGGGTCATCAGTATAGGGAGTTATCATCATCATCTAATGTTAGCTTCACAGTGTCATATATTTGAAATGTCATATATTTTGTGTCATATATTTGAAAAAACCTCATGTGAAAATACATGTATCAGCTTGAAGCAGGGTTTGACAGAAAAACAAATGGTAAAGCTAAAAAATAAACCATAATCTCTTAAAAGAATCCATTTTCCTGTGAGAAGAAACCAAAACTATCTTGCTTGATAATGCACATTTGCTTTGCAAGAGAATTTCAGGGACTACATCTCAAAATGTTTCAAATACTTTTAGTTGAGATATTCTGTTTCAAACATCTGCTACTACATTTATAGTTCTATTACACATGCAAAACAAACTTCTCATTTCACTTTAAATTCTAATGGGTGTACTTTGTTTATATTTATTTTAATGAGTTGTGAAAGAAAAGGTTTTATACACATAATAATCACATGTGGTATATTCTTTTGATGCCCATTTTATTAGGTAACTAAGTAAGGTGCCAGTTAGGTAACTGAGTCACAAAGATCGAATAACTTTTCTTCTTTATACAGATATAAAAAGGTGAAACTAGAATTCAGATCTGGGAACTCTGGCTCCAGACCCCAAATTCTTCACCACCTAAAAGAGATTATGTTTATTCTATTTCCTTGAAAGAAGTACATATTGTTTGTTTATATTGGTGTCATCATTTTAATTTTATTTATATTTAATTGAAGTATAATTAACATACAATGTTCTATTAGTTTCAGGGGTCCAAAATAATGATCCAGCAATTCTACATTTTTCAGTACTTATTATGGAAGTGTATTCTTAATCTTATTTATTTTACCCATTTCTCCTCTCCCCCACACCTCCCTTCTGGCAACTACCAGTTTGTTCCCATATTTAAGAATATTTTTTCTCTTTTTTCCTTTGTTCATTTGTTTTGCTTCTTAAATTCCACATATGAGTAAAATCATGTGGTAGTTGTTTCTCTCTGACTTATTTCATTTAACATATCTACTAGGTCGAGTGTTGTCAAAAATGGCAAGACTTCATTTTTTTTGATGACTGAGTAATATTCTAGTGTATATATACACCACATCATCTATTTTATTGATGGACACTTGGTTGCTTCCATATCTTGGCTATTCAAAATAATACTACAGTAAACATAAGGATGCATTTATCTTTTTGAATAAGTGTTTTCATTTTCTTTGGATAAATAGCCAGTAGTGGAAGTGGAATTACTGGATTACTGGATCATAATGTAACTATATATGAATTACTTATCAAGTCAAAAGTTATATATATATATATAGATATAGATATAGATAGATAGATATAGATAGATAGATAGATAGTCTTTATCCGTTTATGTATGGATTATATAAAATCATATATATAATCCATATATATGGAGATATATATATATATATATATATACATATACATATGATGGAATAGTCATAGAAAAGAATGAAATCTTGCCTTTTGCAATGACATGGACAGACCCAGAATGTGTAACAGTAAGAGAAATAGGTAAGTCAGAGAAAGACAAATAAATACATTGTAGGTTTTCCCAGTACCATTTGTTGAAGAGATTTGTCTTTTCCCCCACTGTATTGTCTTGCCTTCTTTGTCATAGATTAATTGACCATTTAAGTTTGAGTTGCTTTCTGGGTTCTTTTTCCTATTCCATTGATTTATGTGTCTATTTTTGTGCTTGTACCATCCTGTTTTGATTACTACTACAGCTTTGTAGTATAGCTTGATATCTGGGATTGTGATATGTATAGTTTGCTTCTTCTGTTTTAAGATAATTTGGGCTATTTGCAGTCTTTTGTGATTACAACAATTCATTCATTCATTCATTCATTTAACAATTTTAGGGTTATTATTTGTTCTGTGAAAAATGCTGCTAAATTTTTATAGAGATTGTATTAATTCTGTAGATTGTTTGGGTGGTATGGACCTTTTAATTTTGGTTCTCCCAATATATGAGCATGGAGTATCTTCCCATTTGTCTTATCTTCAATTTCTTCCATCAGTGTTTATAGTTTTCAGATTATATATGTCTTTCACCTCCTTGGTTAAATTTATACCTGGATATTTTATTCTTTTTGGTGAAATTGTAAATAGGATTATTTTATTAATTTCTGTTTCTGCTACTTTATTAGTAGTATATAAAAATGCAACAGGTTTCTGTATATTAATTTTTTTAATATGTGACTGTACTGAATTCATTTATCAGTTCTAGAAGGTTTTTGGTGGAGTCATTAGGGTTTTCGGTATATGGTATGTTATCTGCAAATAGTGAAAATTTTACTTTTTTTCTTACCAGTATGAATACATTTCCTTTTACTTGTTTGACAGCTGTGACCAGAACTTTTAATACTATGTTGAATAAAAATAGTGAGAGTGGACATTCTTGTACCTGATCTTAGAGGAAAAGCTCTCCGTTTTTCACTATTTAATATGATGTTAGCAGTGGTTTTTCATATGTAGTCTTCATTATATTGAAGTACATTCCCTCTAAACCTACTTTGTTGAGAATTTTTATCATGAGTAGATGTTGTACTTCACCAAATCCTTTCTGTGTATCTTTTGAGATGATTGTATGGTTTTTACCCTTTCTCTTACTAATAGGATGTATCATGTTGATTGATTTGAGAACACTGAACCCATGCATAATTGGAATACATCCCAGTTGCTCATGGTGAATGATTTTTTAAATGTGTTGTTGAATTTGGTTTGCTAATACTTTGTTGAGGATTCTTGCATTTGTGCTCATCAGAAACATTGGCCTGTAGTTTTTGTTTTTGTTTTTTAAATTTTTATTGTATCATGCTAGTCACCATAAAATACATCATTAGTTTTGAATGTAGTGTTCCAAGATTCATTGTTTACAAATAACACCCAATGCTCCATGCAATCTGTGCCCTCCTTAATACCCACCACCAGGCTCACCCATTCCCCCACCCTCCTCTCCTCTAAAACCCTCAGGTTGTTTCTCAGAGTCCATAGTCTCTCATGGTTCCTCTTCTCCGATTTCCCCCTTCGCTTTTCCTTTCCTTCTAATGTTCTCCATGTTATTCCTAATGTCCCACAAGTAAGTGAAACCAAATGATAATGGACTTTCTCTGCTTGACTTATTTCACTCAGCATAATCTCCTCCAGTCGCATCTATGTTGATGCAAAAGTTAGGTATTCATCCTTTCTGATGGCTGAGTAATATTCCATTGTGTATGTGGACCACATCTTCTTTATTTATTCGTCTGCTGAAGAATATGTCGGCTCACTCCAGTTTGGCTATTGTGGACATTGCTGCTATGAACATTGGAGTACATATGGCTCTTCTTTTCATTATATCTGTATCTTTGGGGTAAATGCCCAGTAGTGCAAATGTTGAGTCATAGGGTAGCTCTATTTTTAATTATTTAAAAGATTTTTATTTATTTGACAGAAAGAAACACAGCTAGAGAGGGAACACAAGCAGGGGGAGTGAGAGAGGGAGAAGTAGGCTTCCCGCCGAGCAGGGAGCCCGATACGGGGCTTGATCCTGGGTCTCTGGGATCATGACCTGAGCTGAAAGCAGTCACTTAACCAACTGAACCACCAAGGTGCCCCTATTTTTAGTTTTTTGAGGAATCTTCACACTGTTTTCCACAGTGGTTGTTCCAACTTGCATTTCCAACAGTGTAAGAGGGTACCCCTTTCTCCACGTCCACCAACATTTGTTGTTTCCTGCCTTCTTAATTTTTATCATTCTAACTTATGGTGGTATAGTAGTGTGGTTTTAATTTCAATTTCCCTGATGGCTAATGATGATGTACATTTTTTCATGCTTCTGCTAGCCATTTGTATGTCTTCACTGGAGAAGTGTCTGTTCATGTCTTCTGCCCATTTTTTGACTTGATTATCTGGTTTTGGGGTGTGGAGTTTGAGAAGTTTTTCATAGAACTTGGATATCAGCCCTGTGTCTGGAGAGTCATTTGTGAATATCTTCTACCATTCCTTGGGTTGCCTCTTTGTTTTGTTGACTATTTCTTTTGTTGTGCAGAAGATTTTAATCTTTTTAAAAAAATTTTATTTATTTATTTGACAGAGAGAGATCACAGGTAGGCAGAGAGGCAGGCAGAGAGAGAGGAGGAAGCAGGCTCACTGCTGAGCAGAGAGCCCGATGCAGGCCTTGATCCCAAGACCTCAAGATCATGACCCGAGCCAAAGGCAGAGGCCTCAACACACTCAGCCACCCAGGCACCTAGAAGCTTTTAATCTTCATGAAGCTCCAAAAGTTCCTTTTCACTTTCGTTTCCTTTGCTTTTGGAGATGTGACTAGAAAGAGGTTACTGTGGCTGATGTCAAAGAGGTAACTGCCTATGTTCTCTTCTAGAATTTTGATGGATTCCTGTCTTATTTTGAGGTCTTTCATCCATTTTCAGTTTATCTTCATGTTGGTATAAGATGAAATTACTAGAACTCATACAGCAATTCAGTAATGTGACGGGATACAGAATCAATGCACAGAAGTCAGTTGCTTTCTAATACACTAAGAGTGAAACTGTAGAAAAGGAAATTAGAGAATTGATTCTAGTTGCAATAACACCAAAAACCACAAGATACCTTGGAATAAACTTAACCAAAGAGGTAAGGATCTATACTCAAGGAACTACAGACACTCATGAAAGAAATTGAAGAAAACACAAAACAGTTGAAAAACATTCCATGCTCATGGATCAGAAGAATAAGCATTGTTAAAATGTCTCCCAGAGTAATCTATACTGATTATAGATTCGGTGCCATTCTGATCAAAATACTATCAGCATTTTTCAAAGTGCTGGAACAAACAATCCTAAAATTTGTATGGAACCAGAAAAGACCCGAATTGCTAAGGAAATGTTGAAAAAGAAAGATAAGCTGGGGGCATCATGTGTCTTGTAGTAGTTTTTGTTGTTGTTTCTTTTCTAGTGTCTTTGTCCAGTTTTGGTATCAGGGTAGTGCTGGCCTTGTAGAATGAATTTAGAAGGTTTCATTCCTCTTATATTTTTGGATTGTTTGAGAAGAACTATTAACTCTTCTTTCGTTTTAAGATTTTTTTTTTTTTTTGAGAGAGAGAGCACGAGCAGAAGGAGGAGAGTGAGAGGGAGAAGCAGAACCTCACTAAACAAGGAGCCTGATGTGGGGCTTGATCCCAGGACCCTAAGATCATGACCTGAGTTAAAGGCAGATGCTTATCCAACTGAGCCACCAGGCACCCTTAACTCTTCTTGAAATATTTGGTAGAATTCACCTGTGAATCCATTTGGCCATGGACTTTTGTTTGCTTAGAGATTTTTTTTTATTATTATGGACTCTAATCAGTCTGTTCAGATTTTTTATTTCTCCCTGATTCAATTTTGAATGATTGTATGTTTCTAGTAATTTATTCATTTCTTCCAGGTTATCCAATTTGTCAACATATAATTTTTCAGTTTCATAATCCTTTATTTTTCTTTAGTGTTTGTTATTTCTCCTCTTTCATTTGATTTTATTTGAGTCTTCTCTCTAATTTTAGTTTTTGTTTATGATGTGTCCAGCTAAAGGTTTATCAACTTTGTTTGCCTTTTCAGGGAATGAGCTCTTGGTTTCATTGATCTTTTATATTGTTAAGTCTCTATTTCATTTATTTGTGCTCTAATCTTTATTATGTCCTTCCTTCTACTGGATGGGCTTTGTTTTACTGGCTCTTTTCAGTGTAAAAGTAGGATGTTTATTTGAGATTGATAGATTGCTATACTCTTCCCTCTTAAGACAGTTTTCACTGTCCCAAAGATTTTGGACCATTGTGTTTTCATTTTCATTTTCCCAATGTATTTTTTAATTTCCCCTTTGATTTCTTGGTTGTCCCATTCATTGTTTAGTAACATGCTATTTAGCTTCCATGTATTTTTGTTCTATTCATATTTATTACCCCCTGTGGGTGATTTCTAGTTTCATACTGTTGTAATTGAAAAAAATGAAAGATATGATTTGAGTCTTCTTACACTTATTAAGATGTCTTTTTGTGGCCTACTGTAATCTTTCTTCTGGAAAATGTTCCCTGTTCCCTTGAAAAAAAAATTAAACATTCTTCTGTTCTTGGATGGAATGTTCTAAATATATCTGTTAGATCCATCTGGTCCAATGTTTCCTTCAGAGAACCTTGGTCCCTTATGATTTTCTGTCTGGATGATTGATGTAAATGGGGTGTTAAAGTCCCTTACTATTATTGCATTACATTTCTTCCTTTTTGTCTGTTAATAGTTGCTTAATGTGTTTAGGTGTTTCTATATTGGGTGCATAAATACTTACAGTTGTTATATCCTGTTGGGTTGTTTCCTTGATCGTTATGTGGTGTCTCTTTTTGTCTCTTGATAAAGTCTTTGTTTTAAAGTCCATTTTGTCTGATAGAAGTCTTGCTACCCCTTCTTTCTTTTTGCTTCCATGTGTGTGGTAAATGTTCTTCCATCCCTTTACCTTCAAACTGCATGTGTCTTTAGGTCTGAAATGAGTCTCTTGTAGGCAGATCTTGCTTTTTTATCTATTCTCCCACCCTATGTCTTTTGATTGAAGCATTTGCTCCATTTGCATTTAAAGTAATTCTTGATAAGTATGTACTTACATTTTGTTAATTGTTTTATGGTTGTTTTTGTATTTTTCTATTCATTTCTTTTGCTCTTTCTGTGGTTTGATAGCTTTCTTTTGTGATACACTTGGCTTTCTTTCTCTTTATTTTTTGTGTATTACAGGTTTTTGACATGTGGTTACCATTAGGTTATACCATTATGCCATGAGATATAACATCCTATGCATATGGCAATTTATATTAAGTTGATGGTCACTTAAAATTGAACCCATTGTAAAGCACTAAATTTTTTCTCCTCTCCCTCCACATTTTATGTATATGATGTCATACTTTACATTATTTTATGTATTCCTTGACTGGTTTTTATAGATAAAATTGATTTTGTGCTTTAAACACCATACTAGTGTTATAATACTTAATCTATTATTCTATTATCATATGTTTACATTACCTGTAAAATTTTCCTTTTTATAATTTTCTTACTCTGGATTATGGCTTTTCCTTTCTGCTTACAGAATTTCCTTTAACTTTTCTTATAAGTCTGGTTTTGTGGTGGTAAACTACTTTAACTTTTATTTGTCTGGGCAACACTATCTCTCCCTTTATTCTTAGTGGTAACCTTGTTGGGTAGAGTATTCTTGGTTGCAGATTTTTTTTCTTTTCAGTCCTTTGCCAGAAGAGAGTGGCATGATATATTCAAAATTTCTGCTGAAAAGTCAGCTGATATCCTTCTGCTGTTTCCTTCATATTAACTGTTTGCTTTTCTCTTGCTGCTTTTAAAATTCTATCTTTATCACTGCTTTTTGTCATGTTAACTATTTATGTGTCTCGGTGTGGAGCTCCTGAGATTAATTTCTTTGGGAGTTCTCTATCCTGCCTGGATTTAGATATCTGTTACCCTCCTTAGATTAGGGAAGTTTTCAGTTATTATTTCTTCAAATAATAACTTCTTTCTCTTGTTTTTCTTCTTCTGAAATTCCTTTAATGCAAATGTTATTATACTTGATGATGTCATTGATTATCCTTAACCTCTTCTAATTTTTCATTCTTAATTCTTTTTGCTGTTCATCTTGGTTACTTTCTATTACTCTGTTTTCCAGGTTGCTTATTCTTCTTCTGCATCCTGTAGTCCATTATTATTATCATTATTATTACTATTATTATTATTACTATTACTATTATTATTATTTTACCTCTAGTGTATATTTTATTTCAGTTGTTGCATTATCTCTGACTGGTTCTTTTTTATATTTTCTCTCTTTGTTGAATGTCTCACTGAGATCCTCTACTCTTTGCTCAAATCCACTGAATATCTTTATGACCACTAGGAATTCTTTATCAGGCATATTTCTTATCTCTGATTCATTTGCCTCTTTTGCTGTGATTTTGTCTTTTTCTCTGATCTGGGGCATATTCCTCTGTCTCTTCATTTTGTCTAACTCTCATTGTTTGTTTCTATGTATTAGAAAAATAAATTAAATCTAATTTTTAAAGTAGTGGCCTTATGAAGAAGAGGTCCTGTGGTATAGATCATCATTTTTAAAGTGCCCAACAATATTAGCTTGTATGCAATTTTTAGAATTGATTGAGTTATAATTGGAATGTTTATTTTTTATTAAAAATGTTTATTTGATAAAAGTTCAGAACTTTATCCTTGAAAAGGATAAAAGAATAGTGTAAAGAATTCTTATATACCCATCCCCTGATTCCCTAAAATAGTAACTATTTGTTCTTTTTTCTTATTTTTTTTTCTTTTCTGTCCTTCTTTCTTTTGATTCCTCCATAATCCAGCCATCATTTCTGTATCTATTTACCTATCCCACTGTTATCCCACTGTCTTGGACTTTATCTCATGACCAAGCCACTAAATTGGAGAAATATAGGCTCCTTTCTGGGTGACCATGTGCCTAAATTTTGGATGTTCTGTTATTGATAGGAAGAGAAGAGGGAGAGAAACCATTTGAAGTTTAGTCATAGAAATCATATATATATCATCGGTTTGTCTTTTGAATTAGATGAATGATATGACCCAGGCACTGTGGTAAAAATATATACACAAATATATTTCTAATTATTATTAACTTCATCTTAATAAAGCACTGTTTTTTTCTTATAAAAAACTCTCTTACTCTCTTGTTCTGCTCTATCTTATTACTGATCTCTGCCTATCATTCTGGGCCATGATGTGGATGTTTAAGGACCATAGAAATGTACTTTGTAGGTTCTATGCTAGAACAGTCACCATCTACCTTAGGATGACCCATAGTTGAAAAAATTGAAGGTTTTGGGTGTCACTGAACTTCATAAAGTATAAGTTTTTTTAATGCTTATTGGAACAGTCTGATTGTAAACAAGGGTTACAAATTCCCTGTTGCTTTTATTCATATATCAAGTTCTACTTTGCAGAGGGAGACCTTTATTTAACTTGTACATTTTATTTCTAATACAATTTGGCCTGAGGCAGGTTTTTCTCTCCAAAAGTAGAACCTCTGGGTTGTGCAATAAAACTAAGAGTGTTGGCCTTCAAATACAAGAGTGGCATGAAATTTTTTTTTTAAAATATAATAAACTGATGGATGGCACAATTTCAGCCTTATGATTTTTATCTTCCTGCTAGTCAGCTTAAGAGGTGAGGATCAAGATGTGTGACTACTTGAAAGAAAGGGCTCATGGTTCATAAGTGTGAATAATTCATTTGTCTTCTGGGACACCTGTTGACATCTAGTTTTCTAATATTCAACTAAATAGATTTTAGTAGTTGGTTTCTAATAAATTTCCAATTGTCATATGCCCACTGACATAATTGCAGGTATCAGTCATAAGACTATAGAAAAATTTTATATATTTGTGTTATATGTATGTGTGTATACATATAATTTCTAACTTTAAATATTAGAAAGAATGATTAAAACATAAGTATGCTTTATCTAATTAAATGCTTAAATCCCTAGGGAATGTGCTATACTTTCAGGGGGTTTTGATGTGTTGAGAATCTTTTGGTGATAATTGCCTAAGGACATAACTGTTTGTCAACATAGAGGAGATGAAACCCTTTTTTTTTTTTTTTTAAGATTTTATTTATTTATTTGACAGAGAGAGATCACAAGTAGGCAGAGAGAGAGGAGGAAGCAGACTCCCCACTGAGCAGAGAGCCCAATGCAGGCCAATCCCAGGACCCTGAGATCATGACCTGAACGGAAGGCAAAGGCTTAACCCACTGAGCCACCCAGGCGCTCACTTTTTTTTTTTTTTAAAGAAAACTGTGACTTGTATCATTGAATGCACATTTTCATGAAATAATTGGGTTTTTCTCTTCTTTGGAAATTTTAAAGATACGAAAGTTATAAGGTGTTTTCTGCTTTGTTTTGTTTTGTTTTGTTTCCAAAGAACTAGGGAAGAAAGTAGTGATAAAGGGCAAAAAAAATGTAACTTTGCCCTTAAATTGAGAGGGCTTAAATTTCGGCTTAATCATTTGTGAAGTAGATGGTCTTTGACACTTTTTTTTAGTCTCACTGAGCCTTGGTTTCCCTCCTTTCTATAAAAGCTTGAGATATATATTTAAAAAATTATATATCTCTCTATATAATTTGCTATTTATTGTTGTGTAAGAAAACATTCCAAAACTTAGTAGACTAAAAGAACAGCAACATTTATATTGCTCATGAACTTAAATTTTAGAAAGACTCAGGAGCTTTTCTCTACTCCACTAGGTATTAGAAGTATAGGATAGAATTATCTGAATGCTCACTCATTCATGTGTCTGAAAGACGATATTGGCTATCAGCTGGGACTTCAGCTGGGACTGTGGTTGGAACACATGTATATGGCCTCTCTTCATATGGATTGAGTTTTTGGGTTTTGGGTTGTTTTTTTTTTTATACCATAATGACTGTGCTTCAATGTGAGAATTAACAGAAGAAAGTCAGGCAGAAACTGAGTTGCCTTGAAAGCTACACATTATCATTTTTGCTTCATTTTATTTAATACACACAGACACACACACACACACACACACATCAGCAAATGAAACTGGGACTGAAATAATCTAGTTAAGATTGTACAGATAGTAAGAAACACAAAGGAGGAAAGTTAAGAATTTCTGGTTGGGGCTAAATCATAAAAAAGTCTTAAATGCCCAACCAGAGGAGCTGAGACATCATTTGGTAACTAAAGCAGGTTTACTGGCAACAGATGGATGTAAACAGGACAGTGCATTGGGAAAATTTTTTGGCAATCAGTATCAAAAGTAAATTCGAATCAGATTTCTTAGAAGCTTGGAGTCTTGTTATAATGGCAGTTTATGCCAGAGCTAATGAACCACTGATATTGTGATGGTTTTCATAAGGACAGAGAAAAAGTTGTATTTAGAAACATGGTTGGGGTACAATTGACCACATTTAGGAAACAATAAGAAGTGTCAATCTTGAAGACAAGATTTTAAGCCGAAATAATTATGACATTGACACTGATTTGGAGAAAGAGCACCAAAGCCAAAAATGGAGGGTTTTTTTGTTTGTTTTGTTTGTTTTTGTTTTGTTTGTTTTAGTTTTGAGGAATCAGGGTGATGTTGCAGGTTTATTTTTATATATAAGTTTTGAGGTACCATTGAGCAATTCAGATAAGTAGGCAAAATGACAGATAAAAATATGGGACAGTATAACTCAGAGAATGATGTTGGAGTTAATGGGCAGGGGATTTCCATATTAAAATTAGAGCAAAAGATGATTTTAATATTGTGAAAGGGGAGAGATTTAAAAAGGAAGAAATGAAAACAGAGGACAGAATATTGAAAAATTATTGACGATAATTAAAATCTGGGCCAATTGACCTAATTCTGCTCTGTCTGTCTTAGTCTGCTCAGGCTGCTATAACAAAATATCATACACTGTGTAGCTTATGAAAGAAAAATTTATTTCTCACAGTTTGAGGCTGGATGTCTAAGATGAGGGTGCCATATAACTGAGTGAGGGCTCATTTCCAGGTCACAGGCTTCTTGCTGTGTCTTCTCATAAGGAAAGGGTGAGCTAGCTCACTGAGATCTCTTTTTTTTTTTTCTTTTTTGAGATCTCTTTTTTAAGGGCACTAATCCTCTTCAAAAGTGTTCCACTGTCATGTCCTTATCACTTCTCAATAACCCCCCCCCCCAAATACCATCACCAAGGCCTTAGGTTTTCAACATTTAACCTATAGCACTGCCTAAAGATGACATGAAAATAAAAAGTTATTTGCCTATTTTTTGTAATATTGTAACCCCCCTCCCTTTCCTACTAAAATTTGTGAAAGATGAACAAATAAATGAAGTTGTCTCAGTATGTTCGGTAAGGTAGGTAGAGGAAGATGTGGTCATGAGTAAGAAAGGTGTCTCAGTATAGGGACAAGAGGAAAATTATTTCTCATGTAGGATTTTAAGAGGAATAAAATGCTATCTGTCATGATTAGAACAGCCTTAGCCTTTATGTTTTGGGACTAGGAAATCTGAGAGTATGTAAATAAATTAAGTTGAATGTTTTGTCTCTTGGTTTAGAAGCACCTTTGCATTATCAGGAGAGTATGACTTTAAAATCAAGATTGCGATTTAAATCTTAGCTCTGTCCTATGTGAGCTAAATTAATTTGGACAAGTTACCTTAATGCTAAGCTTTGTGTTCCTCATCTACAAAATGAAATTGGCTAATACCACCTGTGACAGAATGAGAGAAATAAGTAAAATAATGTATGTAGAGCACAAAGTAGAGTGCCAGCACATAGTAGATGGCAGTAAATTTTAATTCTGATGATTGCATTGATAATGTCAGTATGGGCTGAAAACATCTTTATTGAAATCTTATCTCAGAGATTAAGAATTAGAAGATCCAAGCTAGGAAGAGAATTATGAAATTGGGTTCACTCCTTAAAGGAGCCTGGCATCTGGAAACCCAAAATACCCAGAGGCTGTGACTTTATTTGATGGTTAAGTACCATCAATGATACCAAGAAACTCTTCAGGAATTAAAATTGTTACTGTATTTTATCATCACTATTATTTTAGTAGCATTGTGTAATAATTATTGTATTTTACTTTTTCCCTCACTTTATATGTGTATATGTATATATAGGTGTATCTGTGTGTCCAGATGTGATTACAGTAAAAATAGTAGAAGTACTGGATTTGTAAAAAATTTTCTTTTTTTAAATATTGGTTTGATATTACAAAATGGTTACCACCTTTTTCCCTTTTTTATTGTGTTATGTTAGTCACCATAAAATACATCATTTGTTTTTGATGCAGTGTTCCAAGATTCATTGTTTATGCACAACACCCAGTGCTCCAAGCAATACATGCCCTCCTTAATCCCCACCACCAGGTTCACCCATTTCCCCATACTCCTCCCCTCTAAAACCCTCAGTTTGTTTCTCAAAGTCCACAGTCTCTCATGGTTTGCCTCCCCCTCTGATTTTCCCCCAATTCACTTTTCCTTTCCTTCTCCTAATGTCCTCCATGTTATTCCTTATGTTCCACAAGTAAGTGACAACATATGATAATTGAGTTTCACTGCTTGACTTATTTCACTCAGCATAATCTCCTCCAGTCCAAATTTTCAAGTTCATGTCCTGCCTCTTCCACATATTAGCTGTATGACTTTATCTCTGAAATTCATTTGTTAAATCTAAAACCCATTTTTGGAGTTATTATGAATTATGATATAAAGTATGTGAAAGCCTTTTGTACACCCTAAACTACATTTTATATATGGGTATGACTGTTTAATCATAAAATAAATTTGCATTTGTGTCATGATATCAAATAGGATTTTACCTAGAGTTGCCTATAACATACAGCCTCGAATTCTGTTGACAGCAGAAATCTGAGGCTGAGTCTTTATTTAGTAGAGAAAGGTACTATGTTGCTCCCTAATGTTTGAGGTGGTATGTGAGGAAATAAGTTAGCATGTTCTTTTTCTATTTCTTCTTTTTCTTCGTTCCCTTTTCCTCCTCCTCCTCCTCCTCCTCCTCCTCCTTCTTCTTCCTCTTCTTCTTCTTCTTCTCCTTCTCCTTTTCTTCTTCTCCTTCTCCTTCTCCTCCTCCTCCTCCTCCTTCTCCTTCTTCCCCCTCCTCCTCTTCCTCCTCTTCTTTCTTCTTTTTTTTCTCCCCCTTTTCTCATTCTGATTCTCACCAAGTAAAACTCCAAGAGGAGTATATAAAATACTCTGGGTCCTTATCCGAGTATGAAGGTACATGATGCACATACTGAAGTTTCATTCTTCTGGCAGATCCATTTGTGTTGATAAGGTAATGACAATATGAATTGCTCTTTGAAACAAAAGTCTGAAATTATACAAGACTGAGATAATATGTTTGGCCACAAACTATTCTTTACCTTTGCCTTACATATACAAAATGTTGCAGAAGATTCTAAAAATGAAGTCCATGTTTCCTCTCATCTATGAACTTGTTTTCAGTAGTAAATTTTAGTCTGGATAATATTCTTGAAAAAATCAAATTGACTATTTTGACCAGAATTTAATTTCACTTTGATTGCTAAGATCATTAAAACTGCCATTGCAAACCCAATCACATCTAATATCAACTCCCTCTCCCTTTCCTTTTTCTTTGCTTCTTTCCTTATCTTTGTATTTGAAGCACTAGTGACATCTATACATGCCTTGCATTAAATTGTCCTCTGGGTGGCTTCTGATCAGATTCTTTACATGATGTGTCACTTGCTATTTCTCATATCTGTAGTGGCTCTTGCTGATTGTTTTCAGAGTATGACTCATTTATGTCATTTTAGAAACCATTACATAGACTTGGATCTGTGTTAGGATCAGTGTCTGTACTGTTTTCTCTCCTACCATCATTCCATTGATTTTGCTGTCTATCTAAGTGGATGTACAGAGTTTCTTTGATAGAATTTCCCCATTTCTTTCTAGCAAGTCCAATTCCAATCCAGATTCTCTCACCCCTCCATCCCGCTTTTTAAATTTTCAGACTCCTATAATGTCAGTATAAGCCACAGATTGAGAACCATGGGATGCCAATATAGGTAATTTGGGCAGGGATTTCTTTTTAAGATTTACTTATTTATTTTAGAACACAGCAGAGTGGAGGGACAGAGGAAGAGAGAGAGAGAGAATCTCAAGCAGACTGCCTGCTGAGCATGAGACCGATATATGGCTCAATCTCAAAACCCTGAGATCATGACCTGAGCTTAATCAAGAGTCAGACGCTTAGTCAACTGAGCCATCCAGATGCCACTTGACAGTTGTTTTTTTATTTAATGTAAACCCCACCCAAAATCTACAGTCTCTGAGGTGCTGCTATTAGTTCAAAGATTATAATATTATTAATAGGTGGTAATTTTGTATTATTAAAGGAGCTTTTTATATTACTTAAAATTTTGCCATGAGTCAAACTTTCAAAGATGTTTAAAAAATTTAAGTAATCATCATCATTTAACACTGGTTTAATATTTATATTTATTGCAAGAGGAAGTAGAATGTTTCTTAAAATTTGTCTTAACCTTAGCCTCTGCTCAATTAATTGAAGTCTATTGATAATCTGGCCTTTCCGGCATGGAGAGGAAGTAAAGTTTTCTCAGATAAATCCATAATCAGTAACTCACATAAAAAAAAAAAAAAGTATAATCAAGCTGATGAACTAAATGCAAGTGTCTTTCTTCCCATTCCAATTTCATTGAAATGACTGAAAAAAGATATACAAGGATCTATACAAAAACTTTTCTGTATGTTAGATCCTACCTATCTGTATATTTTAAATTATAATGAAAACCAGGAAAAGATATAGTAATTTGGTCCAAGCCTTTGAGGAACTGCTTGGAAGATAGAAAACAGATGCGATCAGATTGATAGAAGACATGTGAAAACACATCTCAAAACAGGTACAAAAAAAAAAAAAAAAACCTCACAGAAGTCAGTGTACTTAGTGATGCTTAAAGGTGAGATAATAAACTAAAGAGTTGACTGGGTTCTAAGCAGGGCTGGTATTTAGACCTACAAAGATACAGTTACACCAGTTTTTAAATAATGAAAATGATGGGGCGCCTGGGTGGCTCAGTTGGTTGAGCGACTGCCTTCAGCTCAGGTCAGGATCCCGGAGACCCGGGATTGAGTCCCACATCGGGCTCCCTGCTCAGCGGGAGGCCTGCTTCTCCCTCTCACTCCCCCTGCTTGTGTTCCCTCTCTGGCTGTATTTCTCTCTGTCAAATAAATAAAATCTTTAAAAAAAAAATTAAAAATAAATAAATAAATAATGAAAATGCATTCTATAAACTAATAGCTCCTTCCCAGAGTACCCAGGGCTCTTGCCCAGAAACTGCTTAATCTCTCACTGACCCAGAATCCAGGGGATTAATACTTGGCACACAGGTGGCCTTCAGAATCTTGTTCTTGTTTGATTTTTAGGTATCTAGCTGCCTGTGTTAAATATTTTATTTTCTTACTTTCTTTTTCCTAATTGAAATAAACCTGATATACAATGTCATATTAGTTTCACTTGCACAACATAGTGATTGGACAGTTGTATACATTACTTAGTGGTCATCATAGTAAGTGTAGTCACCATCTCTCATGAGGAAAGTTATTACAATATTATTGACTATATTCCTTATGCTGTACTTCTCATATCTGATTTATTTGATAACTGTAGGTTTGTACTTCTTAATCCCTTTCACCTATTTCATCTGTCCCCTCCATACTCATCCTCTCTGACAACTATTAGTTCTCTGAATTTATGAGTTTGTTTCTAATTTTTGTTTATTTGGGTTTTTTTGTTTGTTTGTTTTGATTCCACATATAAGGGAGATATATTGTCTTTCTTTGGCTTATTTCACCATGTGTCCTCTACATCTATCCATCCATGTTGCCACAAATGGCTAGATCTAATTCTTTTTTATACCTGAGTAATAACCCTAGTGTGTGTGTGTGTGTGTGTGTGTGTGTGTGTGTGCATATACTTCCTTCTTCTTATCCATTTGTCTCTTGATGGACACATAGGTTGCTGCCATATGTTTGCTACTGTAAACAGGAGGCAAGAAACATAGGAGTGCATATATCTTCTCAAACTAATGTTTTCGTTTTCTTTGGGTAAATACTCAGTAGTGGAATTACTGGATCATATGATATTTCTATTTTAATTTTTGAGGAAACTTCAGACTATTTTCCACAGTGGTTGCACCAGTTTATATTTCTACAAACAATGCATGGGGTCCCTTTCTCTACAGTTTCATCAATACTTGCTATTTCTTGTGTTTTTGATACTAGCCCTTCTAACTGGTGTGATGTGATATCTCACTGTAGTTTTGATGTTCATTTCTCTGGTGATTAATTATGTTGAGGATATCCTCATGTGTCTGTTAGCCATTTGGATATCTTTGATATTTTTAGATGTCTATTCAAGTCTTCTTCCCATTTTTAATCAGATTATTTGTGGTTTTTTGATGTTGAGTTGTGTGAGTTTTTATGTATTTTTAGATATTAACACATAATCAGGTATATCATTTGTGAATATCTTCTCCTATTCAATAGATTGCCTTTTTGTTTTGTTAATGGTTTCCTTTGTTGTGCAAAAGCCTTTCATTCTGATGTAGTTTCAATAGCTTATTTTTGCTCTTGTTTCCCTTCCTGGGGAGACATGTTCATAAATAAGTTAAAGCAGATGTCCAAGAGATACTGTTTGTTTTCTTCTAAGAGTGCTGTGGTTTCAGGTCTCATAGTTAGATATTTATTTTTGTCTATGGTGTAAGAAGTGGTCCCATTTAATTATTTTTCTTATAGTTTTCCAGTCTTTCCAACACCATTGAAGAAAATGTCTTTTCTCCTTTGTGTATTCTTGCCTCCTTTATTGGAGATTAATTGACCATATAATCTATTTCGGGCTCTTCCCTGTTCCATTGATCTAATGTATCAATTTTTGTGCCATTACTATACTGTTTTAATTTCTACAGCTTTGCAGTATATCTTGAAATCTGGGATTCTGTTACCTGGAATGTGTGAAACACATTCTTGCTTTGTTCTTCTTTGTCAAGATTGCTTTGGCTACTTGGGGTCTTTTGTGGTTCCATACCAATTTCAGGATGGTTCTTTTATTTATTTATTTATTTTCTTTTAGTTCCATGAAAAATACTGTTGGCTTTTTGATAAGGATTACATTGAATGTATAGATTTCTTTGAGTACTACAAATAGTTAAATGGTATATATGGTTTACCTTTCCATTTGTGTCACCTTCAATTTCTTTCATCAGTGTGTTACAGTTTTCAGAGGATAGGTCTTTTTACCTCTTTGATTAAATTTATTTTGAGATATTTTATTATTTTTGATGTAATTATAAATGAGATTGTTTTCTTAATTTCTCTTTCTAGTACTTTGTTATTAGTATCTAGAAATGCAACTGATTTTTGTGTATAAATTTTGTGTCCTGCAAATTTATAGAATTCATATATTCCAATAGATTTTTTGGTGGAGTCTTTTACATTTTCTATGTATAGTATCATGTCATCTGCTAATAGTGACAGTTTAAATTTGTTGAATTTTGTGAGGTACTTTTTTGTTCATCTATTGAGATGATCATATGTTTTTTATTCTTAATATGTTGTATCATGCTGATTGATTTGTAAAATGATTGATGTGCAAAAGATGAAATATCCTTGCATCCCTGGAACAAACCCACTTGATCATGGTGAATGATCATTTTACTGTATTATGGAATTTGATTTACTAATATTTTGTTGGTGATTTTTGCATCTATATTCATTATAGACATCGGCCTACAGTTTCCTTTATTTTCCCCTCCCCCCATTCTTCTTCATAATGTCTTTGTGTGGCTTTGGTATCAGGGTACAATTGTCTTTGTAGTATACATTTGGATATTTTCATTCCTTTTCTATTTGGGGGAACAGTTTGAGAATAAGTATTAACTTTTCTTTAAATTTTTGTTAGTTTTCATCTGTGGAGAAAACTGGCCTGGACTTTTGTTTGTTTGAAATATTTTGATTACCAGTTCAACTTTGTTACTAGTAATCAGTCTGTTCAAATTTTCAATTATTTTCCTGAATCAGTTTTTTGAAAGTTTTATGGGTTTTTTAATCCATTTCTTCTATGTTGACCTATAATTTTTCATAGTGTCCTTTTATAATCCTTTGTAGTATTGGTTTCACTTTTCCTCTTTCATTTCTGATTGTATTTGAGTTTTCTCTTTTTTTCTTGATGAGTCTGGCTAAACATTTAACAATTTTCTTTACCTTTTCAGAGAACAAACTCTTGGTTCAATTAATCTTTTTAATTGTTGTTTTTGTTTTGTTTTGTTTTGTTTTGTTTTTTTACACTTATTCACTTGAGATTTTTGTTGTTTCAGGTAGGCTAGTATCACTATAAACTTCCTTCTTAGAACTGCTTTTGCTGTGTCCCAAAGATTTTTGGAATGCTGTGTATACATTTTCATTTGCCTCCAAATGGTTTTTTATTTCTTCTTTAATTTCTTCACTGATGCACTGGTTGTTTAGTATCATGTTGTTTAGCCTCCATGGATTTTTTTTTTCCAGTTTTGTGTTTTTAATTGAATTTGATTTCTAGTTTCAGACTATGTGGTAGGGAAAAGTTGCTTGATATGATTTCAGTCTGCTGAAATTTATCAAGACTTCTTTTCTGACGTATGATCTATCCTGAAGAATGTTTTATGTATACTTGAAAACAATGTGTATTCTGTTGTTTGGGAATGGAATGTGTGTGTGTGTGTGTGTGTGTGTGTGTGTGTGTGTGTGTGTGTATCTATATCTATATCTAATCTATATCTATCTATCTATCTATCTATCTATCTATATGTTGATTCCATCTGCTCTAATATTCAAAGCCACTACTTTTCTATGATTTTCTGTTTGGATGAACTAACCATTGTTTCTCCCTTTGTTAATATTTGCTTTATTTATTGAGGTGTTCCTATGTTAGGTGTATAGATATTTGTTTTTCCTCTTTTTTGTTATATACTATTGTTGAATCAATCCCTTTATCATTATGTAATAACCTTTGTCTCTTGCTATGTAGTTTTTGTTTCAAAGTCTGTTTTGTCAGATATAAGTCTTGCTATCCCAACTTTCTTTCCACTTCCATGACAGGAAATATCTTTCTTCATCTTTTAACTTTCTATGTCTTTAGGTCTATAATGAGTTTGTTATATCACCATGTAGATTGGTTTATTTATTGTTTATTTATTTATTATTTATTAAGATTTTATTTATCTGATAGAGAGAAACACAGCTAGAGAGGGAACACAAGCAGAGGGAGTGAGAGAGGTAGAAGCAGGCTTCCCACTGAGCAGGGAGCTCAATGCAGGGCTCCATCTAGGGACTCTGGGATCATGACCTTAGTGGAAGGCAGAAGCTTAACAACTGAGCCACCCAGGCTCCCCTAGACTGGTCTTTTTAAATCTAATCACTTACCTTAGTCATTTTGATTGGAACAGTCTTTCCATTCACATGTAAGTAATTATTAATAGGTATGGGCTTATTGCCATTTTAAACTCTTTCCTGGTTGCTTTTGTAGTGTCTGTCTGTTTCTTTCCTCTTCTCTTGCTCTCTTTGTGATTTAATTACTTTCTTTAGTGTTAATGCTGGAATTCTTTTCTCTTCTGTGTATGTCTTTCTATTTTAGGTTCTTGATTTATGGTTACTGTGGGATTCATATAGGACATCCTCTATGTATGAGTCTATATTAAGTTGACTACTGCTTAAGTTTGAATACATTTTAAAAGAAATGGATTTTTACTCCACCTTTTATATTTTATGTTTATGATATATTTTACATCTTTGTATTTGTGTATCTCATGACTAATTTTGGTAGATGCCATTGATTTTATTATATTGCGTTTTCACCTCTATACTGGTTTAATAAGTGATTAGCCTACTTCAATTGTTATATGTTTGCTTTTATCACTGAAATTTTTTCCTTTCATAACTTCTTCTAGTTATGGTCTTTCCTTTCCAATTAAAGAATTCTCTTTAACCAATTTTCTAAGGTTGACTTCATGATGATAAACTCCTTTAACTTTTGTTTTTCTGGGAAATTACTTTTTATCCCTGGTTCAATCTTGAATGACAACATTGGCATGGAATACTCTTCCAAAGTAGAGGATTCTTAGTTGTAGGGTTTTTTTTCTTTTTTCCTTCAGCCCTTTGAATATATAATAGCACTACCTCTGTCCTACAAAGTTTCTACTGAAAAATTAGCTGATATCTTTAAGGGAATTCTCTTGCATGTGACTGATTGTTTTATTGTTTTTAAGGTTCTCTTTATATTTCATTTATTTTATTTAAATTTCAGTATAGTTAACATGCAGTGTTATTAGTTTCAAATGTACAATATAGTGATTAAATAATTCTATATATTACTCAGTGTTCATCAAGATAAATGTATTCTCACTCCCTGTTACAAATTTCCTCTGGTCTGTTTGTTCTCTATAGTTAAGAGCCTGTTTTTCAGTTTGCCTTTTGTTTTTTGTTTTCTTCAGTTGTTCCTTTTAGTTCTTAAATTCCACATATGACTGAAATCATACTGTGTTTGTCTTTCTCTGACTGGCTTATTTTCCTTAGCCTTATACTCTCTAGACTTATGCATGTTGGTGTAAATGGCAAGATTTCATTCTTCATTATGACTCAAAAATATTCCGTGTGTGTGTATTATATATATGTAATTATAATTTTACATATGTAATTTCTTTGTTTTCCATTTATCTATTGATGGACACTTGAGTTGCTTCCATAGTGTGGCTATTATAAATAATGATGTAATAAGCATAGGGGTGCATATATCCTATATATCCTTTCAAATTTGTGTTTTTGTGTTTTGGGAAAATATGCAGTAGTAAGATAAAAAGATCATAGGGTAATTCTATTTTTATTCTTTTGAAGAACTTTCATACTGTTTTCCACAGCGGCTGTGCCAATTTGCATTTCCACCAATGGTGCACGAAGAGTTCCCTTTTCTCCATGTCTTTGCCAACACTTGTTGTTTTTTGTTTTTTATTTTAGCCATTCTGACAGGTGTGAGTTGATATTGTATTATGGTTTTGACTTGTATTTCCCTCATGGTGAATGATACTGAACATATTTTCATGGTCTATTTGCTCTTTGTATGTCTTCTTTGAAGAAATGTCTGTTCATGTCTTCTTCCCAATTTTAAATTAGACTATTTGTGGAGGATTTTTTTGTTGTTGTTCTTGTTGTTTGTTTTGCTTTTTGTTTTTTGTTTGTTTGCTGGGTTTTTTTGACATTGAGTTATAAAAGTTTTTATATATTTTGGATACTAACCTTTATCAGATATGTTATTTGCAAATATATTGTCCAGTTCAGTAGTTGTCTTTTAGATTTATTGATAGTTTCCTTTGCTGTGCAGACTTCATTTGATGTAGTCCCAATAGATTATTTTTGCTTTTGTTTCCCTTGCCTCAGGAGACTTATCTAGAAAAATGGTGCTATTGTCTGTGTCAGAGAAATTACTACCTATGCTATCTTCTAGGATTTTATGGTTTTAGATCTCACATTTAGGTCTTTAATCCATTTTGAGTTTGTGTGTGGGTGAGAAAGTGGTCCAGTTTCATTCTTTTGTATGTAGCTGTCCAGGTTCCCTAGTACCATTTGTTGAGGGAACTTTTTTCCACTGCATATTCTACCTCCTTTGTTGAGGGTTAGTAGACCATTTAAGCATGTGATTATTTCTAGGCTCTCTATTCTGTTGTATTGATCTATGTATCTGTTTTTGTGCCACTACCATACTGTTTTGATAAATACAGGTTTGTAGTATAACTTGAAATCGGTAACTGTGATACCTCCACTTTTGTTCTTTTTCAGGAGTGGTTTCACTATTCAAGGTCTTTTGTGGTTCTAAACAAGTTTTAGAATTGTTCTAGTTCCATGAAAAAGGCTGTTGACATTTTGGTAGGGATTGCATTAAATCTGTAGATAGCCTTGAGTAGTAGGCACATTTTAACATTTGTTCTTCCAATCCATGAACATGGAATATCTTTCTATTTGTGTTATCTTCAATTTTTTTTTCATCAGTGCTTTATAGTTTTCAGAGTATAGTTCTTCAGCCTTCTTGGTTAGGTTTATTCCTAGATATTTCATTATTTGGGTGCAATTGTAAATGGGACTGTTTTCTTAATTCTCTTTCTGCTCCTTCATTATTAGTTTATAGAAATGCAATGATTTTCTATACACTAATGTATTCTAAATTGAATAATTTATCAGCTCTAGTGGTTCTTTTTTTGGTGGAGTCTTTAACATTTTCTATATATAGTATCTTGACATTTTCAAGTGGTGAATTTTATTTCTTCCTTACCAATTTGCATGCCGTTTACTTCTTCCTCTTGTCTGATTGTGGTGGCTAGAAATTCCAGTACAAAATTGAGTAAAAGAAGTAAGAGAACATCCTTGTCCTGTTCTTGATTGTAGGGGAAAGACTCTCAGTTTTTCATCATTGAGTATGATGTTAGCTGTTGGTTTGTCACATATGGCCTTTATTATGTTGAATTATGTTCCCTCTAAGCCTATTTTTTTGAGATCTTTTATCATGAATGGATTTTGTAGTTTGTAAAATGCTTTTATTGCATCTTTTAAAATGATCATATGGTTTTTATCCTTTCTCCTATTGATGTGATATATCACATTGATTGATTTGTGAATATTGAGCCCCCTGCACTCTGGAAATAAAGCCCACTTAATCATAGCAAATTATTTTTTTAATATATTGTTGGATTTGGTTTGCTCATATTTTGCTGAGAATTTTTGCATTTGTGTTTATCAGAGACATTGCCCTGTATTTTTCCTTTGTTTGTGGTATCTTTATCTGGTTTTGACATCAGGGTAATAGTGGCCTTGTATAATTAATTTGGAAAATTTCTTTCGTTCTCTATTTTTTGGAATCATTTGAGAAGAGGTATTAACTCTTTTTTAAATGTTTGGTACAATTCACTTGTGAAACCCTCTGGTCCTGGATTTTTGTTTTTTGGGAATTTTTTGATTACTGATTCAATTTCATTGCTGGTAATTGGTCTGTTCAAATTTTGTATTTCTTCCTGCTTCAGTTTTGGTAAATTATATGTTTCTAGGACTTTATCCATTTCTTCTAGGTTGTTCAATTTGTTGGCATATAACTTTTCAGAATATTCTCTTATAATCCTTTGCATCTGTGGCATCATTTGTTATTTCTCCTGTTTCATTTTTCATCTTGAGTACTCTCCCTTGTTTTTCAATGAGTATGGCTAAAGGTTTATTGATTTTGTTGACCTTTTCATAGGACAAGCTTAAGACTTTATTGATCTGTTCTATTGTTTTAATTGTTTCTATTTCATTTATTTTTGCTCGAGTCTTTATTTTTTCTTTCTTCTTACTAGATTTGGGGTTTTTTTTTCTTCTTTTTCTATCACCCTTAGGTGCAAAGTTGGGCTATTTAGGTTGTGATTTCTTTTCTTTTTGGATTGGACCTGTATTGATATAAACTTTCCTCTTAGAACAGCTTTTGCTGTATCCCCAAATATTTTGGATCATTGTGTTTTCATTTTCATTTGTCTCCATGTATTTTTTGTTTTCCTCCAGGATTTCTCAGTTGTCCATTTATTGTTCAATTGCATGTTATTTAACCTCCATGTATTTGTATTCTTTTAATATTTTTTCTTCTGGTTGATTTCTAGTTTCATGGCATTGTGGTCAGAAAAGATGAATAGTATCACTTTGATATTTTTTAATTTATTGAGATTTGTTTCTGTGGCCTAATATGTGACCTATTCTGGAGAATTTTCCATGTGCAAAGAATATGTATTCAGCTGCTTTGATGTGGCATGTTCTGAGTTAAATCCATCTTGAAACCAATCATTACTGTTCTCCCACAATGTGTTTTAGGTATATGGTGTCATATTTTACATTCTTTTATTTTGTGAATTCCTTGACTGATTTTTAAAGAGATATACTAAGTTTACTACTTTTGTGCTTCCAGCTTTTTGTACTCTCACAAATAGTCTTTGCTTTCCACTCAAAGAGTTCCTTTAATATTTCTTATAGGGCTGGTTTAGTGGTAATGAATTCCTTTAGTTTTTATTTGTCTGAGAAACTCTCTCTCCTTCTATTCTGAATGATGGCCTTGCTGGATAGAATATTCTTGGCTGCACATTTTTTTTTTCCTTTCAGAATTTCTAATATATCATGCCAGTCCCTCTGGCCTGCAAAGTTTTTGCTGAAAAATCACCTGATAGCTTAATGGGGTTTTCCCTTGTATATAACTGATTTTTTTTCTCTTGCTGCATTTAACATTCTTTCTTTATCACTACTTTTTTGACATTGTAATTACTATATGTCTTGGTATAGACCTCCTTGAATTGATTTTGTTGGGGGCTTTCTGTTTCTTCCTCAGATTCAGTAAGTTTTCAGCTATTGTTCCTTTAAGTAAACTCTCTGCCCTCTTTTCTTTTCTTCTCCTTCTGGGATCCCAATAATATGAAAGGTATTACATTTGTGAGTGTTGATGAATTCCCTAAATCTATTCAAATTCTGTATTATTTTTTTTCTCTCACCCGATCAGCTTGATTGCTTTACCTTAATCTGTCCTCCAGATCACTGATTGATTCTGCTACTTCCTCTAGTCTACTCTTTATTTCATCTAGTATATTTTTAATTTAATTTACTGAGTTCTTCATCGCTGATTGGTTCCTTCTGTTTGTTTTTGTTCTGTTTGTTTAAAGTCTCACTAAGGTCCTCCACTTTTTTCCCCCTCAAATCCAGTGAGTATTTTTGTGTCTATTACTTTAAATTATTAAGCATATCATTTATGTCTGTTTCACTTAGGTCTGTTTCTGCAATTTTGTTCTGTTCTCTCACTTGGGACATATTCCTCTATTTGCTTATTTTGTCTAACCATTTCTGTTTCTATGTGTTAGGAAAGTCCATTCTGTCTCCTGCTTTTGAAAGTAGTGGTTTTATGAAGAAACAGTCCCACAGTGCAGTGTCCCCTGTTCACCAGAACCTTGTGCTTCAGGGGTGTCTTCTGTATGTGATGTATGTGTCCTGCTGTTGTGGTTGAACCACTTTTTCCCCACAGCCCTATCATCTGAGTGGCCTGCTGTGGGCAGGATTGTTTTTTGGACAGTCTGGACCTGCCTTGGGCTTGAGTTTAGTCAAACAGGCATTTGTTTGAGATGCAGTAGCACCAAACTGCAGGACACTTTCCCTATGTTGTCCCCTGAGACCCTTTCATTGGTGTGTTGGACCTGCAGTCAGACCAGTTATCTGCCCCCAGCCCACTGCTGGGGCCACAGTAAGACTGGTGTGTGTGGTTATCTTTCCCTATCCCCAGGGCAGGAATCAGTTGGGGCTATTTGTACACTGCTGGGCTTGTGGTACTGCGTTGGCTTGGCTGCAGCCAAGAGTGTGTTTATTGGGAAGGCAGATCCACATTGTGTTAACAAATTTTGCAGAGGCGCTCTATGGGAGAGGACCTCCAGCAGCAGAGACTGAGGTAGGCCTGGCTGGAGGAGTCCTATCTGCCAAAGCACTGGGTGGCAGGAGGTGAGGTGCTACCAAATTAGGCAGGAAGTGTTGGAGCCATGCTTGTTCCTACAAGTAGTCATGTGTTTCTATGGGGAGGGGGAGATTTGTGCCTGCCACCTCCTTTGTCTCCCCAAAAGTCTCCTAAGTATATCTGCTTGTCCAGCAGGCATGCTGATATTACTAAACAAATCTACCTCCCATATGCCCCCAGCATATTTTCTAACTGCTATGCTGTATCTCTGAGAGGCTGCTTGATGTGCTCTTTAAGGGAAGGGACTAGATTCCTCTCACCCTCCTAACTCTCCCATGAGCCTCCTGGTTTTTCAAATTCCAGGTTTTAAGTCCCAGTGGTTATAAGAACTCAAAATTCAACCACTCTGGTTTTCAAAGCCAAATATTATGGGATTTGTCTTCCCCCAAAGGCTCCCTGATGTGATAGTTTATTTCTTTCCTCTCTCGGCCCCTAAGGCCTCACTCTCTCCTACAGATAGTCCTATGTATCCATTTAGCTCCTAACTTTGTATCTGCTCTTCTTAACTTCTTTGATGTGGTCTCTTTTATCCATTTAGTTTGAAGTTTTTTTCTTTCAGTCTTCAGGTCACTTTTTAGGTTATATATTTATTTATATTTTTAAAGATTTTCTTTATTTACTTGACAGAGAGAAACACAGCTAGAGAGGGAACACAAGCAGGGGGAGTGAGAAAGGGAGAAGCAGGCTTCCTGCTGAGCAGGGAACCTGATGTGGAGCTCAATCCAGGAACTCCAGGATCATGACCTGATTCGAAGGTAGATGCTTAACGACTAAGCCACCTTAAGTAATTTATACTGATCTGAGTGTTATTTAGTTGTATGCATGTGATGAAGTTAATGTATGTTTCTCATGCTCTGCCATCTTCCCTGGAAGTCCATTTATTTGTTTTCATTTTAATCACTCTGTGTGTTTAAGATTTTATTTATTTGACAGAGAGAGTGCAGCAGTAGCAGCAAATATAGAGGGAGAAGCAGGCTCTTTGCTGATCAAGGAGCCTGATGTGGGATCCAGTCCCAGGACCCTGAGATCATGACCTGGGCCGAGTGTAGATGCTTAACTGACTAAGCCACTCAGGCATCCCTATATTCATTTAATTTAGCTCTTTTTCTAATTTTGTCTTGCTCTTTCATTTGGAGCTTTCCTCTATCTTCTTATTTCATCTAACTCTCTGTATTTCTTCTCTGTATTAGGTAAGTCAGCTACATTTCCTGTTCTTGAAAGTAGTGTCTTCTGTAGTTGGGGTCCTGTGGTGTCCTATAGCACAATCCCCCATAGTCATCAAAACCAGACACTCTAAAGAGTAGCCCCTGTGTGTGTTACATGTGCCTTCTTATTGTGATTAAATGTTGACTGCTGTATGCATGCTGGTGGATGGGACTGGCCTTTAGCTCATTTGGCTGCAGAACCCACTTCACCTGTTGAGGATTCTAGGCAGTGTTTGTTCCCCATGCTGTTGAAAGGCCTGACTGTAACCCCCTTGGGTTGGCTCTCAGGTGGGGCAACCCTCAGCCTGGCTCTACAATCAGCTGGAAGTGCACCAAAGGGTAGGGATCTGTTTCCTACAGCCCAGGTGCTATAACTATGGGTTTCTAAGCTTGAGGGAGGGGGAAAAATTGGCACCCACTAGTATTTTTTTCCCCTGGAGAAATCTATAAATGCCTGTCCCTCTGACACCATTCATAAAATTAGTCAGTACATTTCCTTCATATATAGCCCAGGGTCTTTTTAACTATTGCTTCTATGCTGTGTCTTGAATTAGTGAACTGGCTCTTCAAGGGTAAAGAATGGATTTCCAGTAGCCCTCTAGTTTTCCCAGATTTAAGCTCCTCTCATTTTTCAGATCCAGACATTATGGGGACTCATCTTCTTAAGGGTTCCCATTGCTTTGGGTGCCCAGTCTGAAGGGTCTGATATGTTCATTTGTCCATGCTTGTGATGTCTCTCTTGTTTGTAGTTAAATTGTGCTGGGGATTTCAGTCCCAACCATGCCTCTTCCTTTCTACCCATTCTATGTGGCCTTCTGATGACTAGCTATGGAGATCTGTTCTGCCAGTCTTCAGGTTGTTTTCAGAGTGAGTGGCAATACATTTAGTTTTTGTTTAGTGTGTCTGTTAGAGAGACAAGCTCAGGATCCTCCCACTCAGACATTGTCCATATACTCCCATATCAAATATTTTAGATACCCACATGGTATTACATCCAGAGACATTAAAAATGACATTTGGAATAACTAGCTTCCATTGCTGACCTCATCTCTTCCCCGGTCCACTTTTTCAGACTACATTCCAGAACTTTCTCTTTTCAGAAACTGAAAAAAGCCCATGGGGGGGCTACCACATTGGCCACTGAGCCCAAGAAGGAAGCAGAAAGGAGCTTGAATTAGCTCTGGAGGCTTCTCAGCAAATATGGAGGAAAATAGAAGAAAATAGTTTTCCAGGAGGCTATAACAATATTTATAAGATTTAAGTGTATTCTTATACATTCCTTCTAACTACTTTATGAGAAAAATTATGATTGTTATCCTCTTTTATAAATGGGGAAACTAAGGATCAGAAAAGTACAGTGACTTTCCCAGGATCACAGAGTCTAGTCAGTGGTAAAGCTAGAGTTTGCACCTTGGCTCTCTAATCTCATTTTAATCTGCTGCAAATCTTACTTCTCTAGTACATTGAACTGCTCCACTTCCAGGTGAAAAACATCCATATTTCAGCACTCCTTGCTCATTTGCTTCCTAATAGCCATTGAAACCTTTTCAAAAAATTCCCTGTTGGTGAAGATAGACAAAATTGGTTTCTGTTAACTTTTGTCTTTAATTGCACTTACTATATGATAAGAAAAATTGAAAATAAATGAACTAATATTTCAAAGCAGTGATATAGATTAAGAAATGAAACTGAATAAAATAACCAAGCAGAATGAAGGAATCAATTAGGCAGGAATTAATGAAATAAAAATTAATAAATTGACAATTAAGAGGCAGGTGTTAATGAAACAAAGCATAACAAAGTAGACAATATCAATAAAAGCAAAAGATGGTTCTCTGAATACACTGTATAAAATAAACAAAAGGTCTAGCTAAAAATAAGCAACTACCTATATATTGTATACAAGTGGAAAAAACTTAGTTATTGCTATGGAGAAGATTTTGAAAATATAAAATAAGTGCATTGCATGACTAATATGGAATGAGTTTTGCAATCTATATTATTTATTTTATGGAATATATAAATGATCAAAAATGACTCAACTAAATAACTGAACATATAAACACAGAAAAAAGCAGAAAGAATAGTCAATGATCTATATTTGAAACATTGTTAGGCACCATAGCTGTAAAGGCCATTTTGACAAAACCATGAAAGAAAAAGAATTCTTACATTATGTTTCAGAATATTGACAAAAGACACACAGCGTCTCAAATCATTCAAATTGGGCGCCTGGGTGGCTCAGTGGATTAAAGTCTCTACCTTCAGCTCAGGTCATGATCCCAGGGTCCTGGGACTGAGGCCCATGTTGGGCTCTCTGCTCGGTGGGAAGCCTGTTTCCTCTGCTCTCTCTGCCTGCCTCTCTGCATACTTGTGATCTCTGTCAAGTAAATAAATAAAATCTTTTAAAAAAATCATTCAAATCATTCTGTAAATCAGGGTATTTCTGTTAATGAAAGAATTAATAAAAATAGATTTATTTTATATATAAATTTAAAGAAAATAAAATATAACCCAATCAGATTCAGTAACATCTTACCATCGTGTTATAGTAGGCTTTATCCCAGAAATGGAAGAATGATTCAACATTTGAAAATTAATAAATGTAATTTATTGAATTAAATAATTGTCATTCTCATAGCAGCCAAATCATTCAGCAAAATTTAATACTGTTTTGTAACCAAAACTCTCAACAAAGTAGAAATGAAAGAAAATCTCCATAATTAGTAATAGGTGTATCAGTCAGGGCTCTGTGTATGAAACAAAAGCTATTCTGGATATTCAGGCAAGAATTATGTATATAAAAATATATATTATATATTAATAATACATATAATATATAATATATGTTCTATAATAAAAGAAACTGATTACTTTAAAAACATATTGTAGAACACATTAGTTGCTAGGGTAAGAGAAACGTAGGCTATGATATGTTCACCCTCAGATCTTAGGTTTGTCAGTAATTTTCAGGAAATTAGGAAGTTGCTACTCACATCCTAGTTGGGTACTTCAGGAAACCACTGCTGCTGGTAACAGCTGGCTGCACTGAGTTGGTTTTATTCCAGAGAGAATTCTAGGGGTTGCTGTGAGATCTCATATCTGCCAAAGTTCAATAATCTGCCCACTATTGTTGGAGGAGAAATCATGGCTTTGGCTTCCCTCCCACCTTCCAAATGTCACACAATTGCTTCTCAGTGGTTGAATCTAAACTGGAAATGTGTAAGCAAGGAATTTTAGACTGTGCTATTCCCAGTCTTCTAACCCTGTGATATGGGGAGAGAATCAAAGGGATTTGGGTTGTGTTGGCATAAATACAAAATCTGTCACAATGAGGATCCTCAAACTTTATAGCAATCTTAATAATTAATGAAATATTAAATATCAACCCAGTGAAGTTAGCAACAAAAGGAAGATGTCTACTGACATTGATACCTTTAAAATTAAAATCCTAAGAAATGAAATTAGGAAAAAAAATATTAGAGATGCTAATATACAAAGGGAGAGATAAACAGTCACACCGCACACAATGGAAGAGTCCATCTGAAAAATCCAGGAATTTGTGGTCAAAATATTTCAAGAGTTTCTAGTGATCAATAAGAAAATCAAAACCCACAGAATAAAATGCAATATATAAGTTAATCATTTATAGAAAAAAATGAAAAGAATGAGTAAAAAATTCAGGGAGTTAAAAATTTAAACAAAAATTTTTGCCTTTAAAATTGACAACTATTTTTTTTCAAGTTTTATTTATTTATTTGAGAGAGAGAGAATGAGAGAGAGAGAGAGCATGAGAGGGAGGAGGGTCAAAGGGAGAAGCAGACGTCCCTGCTGAGCAGGGAGCCCGATGCAGGACTTGATCTCAGGATCCCGGGATCATGACCTGAGCGGAAGGCAGTTGCTCAACCAGCTAAGCCACGCAGGGGCCCCAAGATTGATGAGTATTAAATATACTGATGATATCCAGGATTTATTATGTGTGAGGAACCATGTATTTTTATATATTGTGATGACATTAGAAATAAGCATTTTTTGAGAGAAATTTGACTATGAAAACATATGTATGAAGTCAGCAGTTTTAGTTCATATCTAATCTGTAGGAAAGTCATACTCTCAAACATACATGTAAAAGGATGGTACGAAGTATCACAAAATGGAAATTCCATAAGTTTTATCAGTCAAGTGATACTTAAATGAATAGTGATTTATATATATTGTAAAATATTATTCAATCATTAAAAAGAATGAGCTATGTCTTCATAAACAGACGTGGAAAGATACGAATATATAATTGTTAAAGTAGTAAGATGCAGAGCAGACCATATAATATAGTTTCCTTTATAATAAAAAGCATCCATTTGCATATTTGGTTACCCCTTAGGGAAATAACTTGAAAAAAGGTGTTAAGTTAAAATTGATTGCCTTTGGGACAGAATGAGATGAGAAAGGAGGGTGTGTATGGGGAGGGAGAAATAAAATGAAACTAACTTTTTATGATTTTTTTGAAATTTTTACAAATGAAAATATACCATCAGGTAAATTGTTAGAAATAGGAAAAACTAGTCAAAAACTAGTCAAATTCTCCAGTTCTCTCCACTGTATTCCATTCTGCCTGTTGCTTTTTAAATGAGTCCAAACCACCAAAACCTGGAGCAAAAGTCAGAGGCAGTTGACTTTGTCTCTGTCTGCTACTAACTACTCTTGCTTACCAACTTGGGTTTCATTCTTGGTTCCAGAAATTTTGGTTCTGGCTCTTTATGCAGACTCTTTGTGCTGGGATTTGGGACTTAGTTTCTTGCTCACTTCTAGGATCTAGGTTAAAAGGGAGCAGTTCTTTCATTGTGATATCTATGTTATATTTTTTATACAATGTAATAGAATAACATCTTTCAAAACTGACTTGTCAGCCTGACTGGCAAGTTCATGTAGCCTTGTATGATTTCTATATTCTTGGACACTTGTTTTCTCAACTGTGAAATGAATGATTTGTAATTAATGATGCACATGCTGGTTTTCAACTTTATCACTTCATGGTATATAATTGAAGACAATCTGCTTTAAGTGATAGATATACTCTAGATATAGGTAGGTATGATTTGTTTAAATTTTTTTAAAAGGTTTTTTGTTTATTTTGACAGAGAGAGAGATCACAAATAGGCAGGGAAGCAGGCAGAGAGAGAGGAGGAAACAGGCTCCCTGCTGAGCAGAGAGCCTGATGCCCGCCTCTATCTCAGGACCCTGAGATCATGACCTGAGCTGAAGGCAGAGGCTTTAACCCACTGAGCCATCCAGGCACCTGATTTGTTTAATTTTTGTATGTGTTATTAATCATATAACAAACATAGTCATACTTTGTGCTGGATTATGGCAATAGAAGGTCCCAACTAAGCCAACCTCTGAGGTCTTGAGACAAAATTTAGTATTTTCTCAGTAAAGTATGAAACACACAGACAGAAACAATATTGTTTAATATACCAAACCAAAATGTAAAATTATTAAAATCTATATTATGTAGTCTTTGAATATCACTTAATCTTAGTTTAGAAATTAGAATATATTGTGTGTTTATAGAGCAAAATCAATAATTATATTCTCAGTTGATAAACTATGCATTAGTAGAGTGAACATCTTAAATACAAAATATTGAGAAGCTGAATGTGTGAAAAAAAAGAAAGGGGTATTCTGAAAAAAAAAAGTTAGTGGAGTGAATACTGCAGCCTACATGCATGTAAAGATGTGTTTTTCCTATTAAAAATATTGGTATCTCCTTAGAAGTACACGATTTAGATTAGATCATAAGATTTTCCAGAGAGGAGACCTAAATTTACTTAATTTCAACTTCTGTCTCCTTCCATGCACTTGACAATGATAAACCAATTTTGGCTGAATTGGAAGTTCTTTAGCTGGTCAGGTCAAAAGAAATATGGTTTGATTTCACCAATTAGGGGAAGAAGCCACAGAGACAGTATATATTTTTTTTCTGTCAGGCTGATAAGCATTTATGTTATCTAGCTTTCTTATTCATAAATATAATCCAGTTCCAGGTGTGTGTGTGTGTGTGTGTGTGTGTGTGTGTGTGTGCGTGTGTGTGCGCGCGCGTGTGTGTGGTGTGGTGTGTGTTGATGAGGCAGGACTTAATACCTTTAAATTAATGTAGAAAAATAGGAAGAAAAAGTGTTTAGACATTTTTAAGAATAAGGAGGAAGTACTTATGCCATATTCTGAATCTGATTATAAAGTTAAAATAATTGTAGTATATTTGTACTCATTTCAGAATAGATGAAAAAATTTAAAATAACAGAATTGAAAGCCAAGAAAGAGACCTAAGCATGTTCCATCAGATCAGTGACAAAAGATGAAATAGTTGGTTGATGGGTGCTGAAATACTTAGTAAGATATTTAAAACTTACTCGAAGTGAGTTTCAGAAGAATTAAGTTGTTAAGTATAAAACATTAATTCAAAGGAACTAGGTAAAAACGTGTATGATGCTGGACTACTCAAGGGGTATTATTTAAACATTACATCCAAAGGAGAAACCATAACTGAAAGAGAAAAATTTTACTCTTAGAAGACTTAAAAGAGGGGCGCCTGGGGAGCTCAGTTAGTTAAGCGACTTCCATCCACTCAGGTCATGATCCCGGAGTCCCCAGGTTGAGCCCCACATCGGACTCCCTGCTCTGCGGGAAGCCTGTTTCTCCCTCTCTCACTCCCCCTGCTTGTGTTCCCTCTCTAGCTGTGTTTCTCTCTGTCAAATAAATAAAGAAAATCTTTAAAAAAAAAAAAAGACTTAAAGGATTTCTCCACAACAAAAATCAATATAAACATTGAAAAAATAAGTAATGAGCTGGAAAATATTTGTATCACAAATTTCTCATCATTTCAAAGAAACGAGAAACAAACATATAACCATTCAATAGGTTTTTGGTAAAGGATATGAATGGGAAAAATTATAAATGAAATAAAAATGGCCAAGAAATATTAAAAGTGTTTTTTATTGTTGATAAAGATGAAAACACTCACATGGCAAATGCCTTAATTTTCCTCATCATTTAAGAATTATCAATGTTTTATAAAAGAGAATTATCAATGTAATTACAAACACTTTAAAAGAAAACACAAAAAGCTGAAAAATTGGCAAATGCAAAAGTTAGTAATAACAACAAAACAAACAGGAATATAAGACAAAATAAGAAATAAGATTACTATACAATTGTCTAACTTCCTAGATATAAGTCACCAGTATGACTAGGGACTTTGCATTGTTCAGAGAAAAATTGAAAATAACAAAAATAACATAATGTAACAATAAAACAGTGTACAGCTATTCTATTATGGGAATATTATTATAACATTGGTCCTTAAAATTCAGTAAATAAAACAAGTAAATTCTAGAAGCTTTCTGAGTTCATCTATTACATTTTCTAGTATGATATTCATAAACTAAGATATTGATTTCTTATTTCTTTTTAAATGAAGTACATCTTAAGTTTATATTTGCCTGCATTCCTGAAAACAATACTAGGTACACACTCATGCTCAAATTATTTTTGATGGTGATTAGCTTAATATTCAAAACTTGTTACTATTCTTCCATTTACAGAATTGTTTCAAGATGTTGATTGCACTAGTTGGGACATGATTTACAGTATAGTAATGAATCATGTAGTTGATATTTTAATATCTGTTATGTCTATATTTGGACAAAAATTACAAGAAATTGCTTTTGAAAAAAAAGTGCAAGAAAGGTAAAAATGTAATTCTGTGGAATGATGGCTAGTCTTAGCAATTTGAAAGAGTTCCACCATTCTAATCACAGCTGATGTTACTCCTTATGATGATCTGGAGTTTAGTAGCTTTAGTGGTGTTCGAATCTCCTCCTCTTTAAGATGGATCATTTTTGATCTATACATCATAGAACAGAGAAGAGGCTATCAGGGGCTCTGGTGAGTCTTTCATTTAGGACATCCCTTCCATGTTTATGTGTTAGGAGTACTGGCAATTATTTGGTTCATGGAATTGTTATTAGAAGGCATTTTGGGCCCTGAATGACCAGATTGCCTATCTACATTTGTTTAACCTGAAGGATTTAGTCACCCTTGTATCATGTGAGCCTTTATTTCTTTATGTTAGAGTTCTTAGTCCAGAAAGCAGCCATGATGTTCATAAGAACTCCCAGTATGATTCAAAACCTGAGTGGGTTTCTACAGCATAAATACAAAAATCACCATCAGTAGCAACATTCAAAATTATACTAATATCTGAACAAAACAGAGTCCAATTTCTCTAAACTTAACCTTTAAAATATTTATGTTTTTGATATCTAGCTATTTTCTCAGATAGCCAAATCCTCTTTTTTTGGAAATGAATGACTCCACTACTTTGCTATGGATGGCCCCAACATAAGTTTTGAATATTTCCTGTAATTCCATAAAGAATAGGAAATATGTCACTATGTGCTGGCAAACTAGCTATCTGAAAGAAAAAGAAAGAAAAAGAAAGGAAGGAAGGAAGAAAAGAGAGAGAGAGAGAAAGAAAGGAAGGAAAGAAAGAAAGAGGGAGAGAGAGAGAAAAGAAAGAAAGAAAGAAAGGGAAAGGAAGGAAGGAAGGAGAGGAATAGAGGGGAGAGAAGGGGAGAGGAGGGGAGGAGAAGGGAAGGGAAGGGAAGGGAAAAGGCCTGATTTGTAGTGTTTGCTGATTATGTCCCCATGGCCAATTTTGGCAACCAACAGTTTATCATCCAGTTCAAAAATTCCTGACTATTTAACATTTGGCTGTGAACAAGAACGCGCTTGCACACACCACTCTGTGTGTGCATGTGCATGTAAATGGCAGTCCCTTTGGAGGTATTGTTGAATCTGTTTAGGATTCTGAGAGTTAAAAAGAAAAGATAAAGGTAGACATAGAATCATCTAGGGATTTGTTACAAATTTACTTGCAGATAGTTAAAATTCATCCCTACTAATCACCTATGTCTTCTAAGAAATATTTGAAAGCTTTCCCATGAGGCCTTAGCTTTTAAAATATCATTTGCATTCTTTTGGCCTCTGTAATACCTATCCATTTAAATATATCACTGGCTGCTCCTCCTTCCTGTATTGGCAGGCAGTTTCTTTTAGTCTAAGAGCATCTCTAGATAGCATTGTCTTGATGCAGGATCAGGTTGAATGGTGGGTGACTACGTAAATGTTTTTCATAGCTCTAGTTGCAAATGAGCTGGGATAAGAGAGGACAGAGCTTTTATTTTCCTTACTGCTTGAGGGTTGTTCTGTGCCTGGATAACAGAGGTTAGTGTAATGGACAGAGAGTTAAGTCATCAAGTATTACTGAATACCCATGAACTTGGAGATGAGGCTGAGGTGAGGGTGTATAAAGGTAGGTACGAGGATATTAGTTTTGCACTCAAGAAAATTATAATATTAGTATTTCTTCAAGACAAAGGCATGTGTCTCTGGGTGTTAACTGGTGGTTAAGGTATCCAGCATTAGAACTTAATATTGGAATTTGGTAGAAATAAGATTAGAGCACGCGTTGACTGGTATTCATTCTTAACCTCCATGGGGCAAATAGAGGCATTTTTTATTTATTATCAGAATGGCATGAAAGGCTAGGGACAAAGTAGAAACTAGTAAACATTTATTAGAACCTGTCACTTATCAGTAATAGCCAATAATAGTAGCTAACAATGAGTAAGTTATGTTAGGGATTATACTACATATTCTATATTATTTCATATAATTCCCACAACAACTCCATGAAGGAGGTATATTAGTACTGATTTATAATTAGGAAAACTAGGGCTTATACAAGTTGAGGACTGGTTTCAATTTAAAATTATTTTTATGTTTTCAAACCTGTATGTCAATTTATAAACTTATGTGTGATTAATTTGCATATCATGGGAATAAAGGGATAAATTAACAGTACCTAACAAATATGTGTATTGTTTGGAATTATATGGTTTAAACTGCCTGCCAAATTTGGGGTGTGAAGGGATCTCTCAGTGGCAGTTTAGTTTGAGGGCATCGCTCACCAAGCCAACAGCATGTGACATTACTCTCATCATAATGCAATGATTTCTTGGCCAGCATCCGTAATCCTTTCCAGTTACTATATGTACCTTCAAGTATTCTGGGGTTATGTCATATGGACTCCTATGCCCCTAACTGATGTGAAATCATGACTAAAAATGCCATGGGAATCAGGAGTTCCACAGATAAAGAAATAAAATAGGCTGACATCAATGGAGTAAAAATCCAGGTTCTCTCAGATGCATTTAAGAGATAGTTAATAAGCATTATTGGCTTCATGCTTCACCTTTGTATGTAGTGCTTTGTATGTTAGAATTCCTAATGGTTTCATGCTTTATGTATATTGCAGATCTAGTGGACATTTTAAGTAATTGGTTCTGTTCATGAATGAACATTTTTTTTAAAGATTTTATTCATTTATTTGACAGAGAGAAACACATGAGAGGGAACACAAGCAGGACTGAGAGAGGGAGAAGCAGGCTTCCCGTGGAGCTGGGAGCCCAATGCGGGGCAATCCCTAGGACTCGGTAATCATGACTTGAACCCAAGGCAGACGCTTAATGACTGAGCCACCCAGGTGCCCCATGAATAAGCATTTTTAACGTTAATATATTTACACAGACTATTAGTTCATTTTGATGTGATATGGAAAAAAATAGGGCACAACTAGCCTTTTTTTTAAAACCTACCAAAGTATATTTCATCATTTTTCTTATGAAAATTTTGAATTTAAGTGTTTTTGAATCACTTGCCAGTTTCCAGGAAACTACCCAACATGTAAATTGAGAGACATTAATATATATGTCACTGAGTTGTTTTTTGCAAACCACAGCCCTGAAAAAGATAAATCAAACAATAAATAGGAGAGATTTCCACTCAGATCTGGAAGATTCAGTAAAATGTAATTAAATAATTCTTATTTTCTTTTGGAAAGAAGTATTCTGATTTTTAAATAAGATTTTATTTATTAGAGAGCGAGAGAGAGTGAGAGAGAGCGAGAGAGAGCGAGAGAGAATGAGTGGGCATGGGTGAGGGAAGCAGAAAGAGAGGGAGAAATAGATTCCCAGCTGATCAGGGAGCCTGGCTTGATCCCAGGACCCTGAGATCATGACCTGAGCTGAAGGCAGACACTTAATGAATTGAACCACCCAGGTGCTCTAGTAATCTGAATTTTTAAAGAAAGGTGACATTTTCTCAGATAATCCATTGTCATAAGAACTTATTACAATTGACATTGTCAAAGGAACATTAAACAATATATTTCCATTTTCAGCTTTATAACGAAGTTGTCAACAAGCTTTATATATAAGTGGTCTTCATAGGACTGTTTTTTTAATGTCCTCCTTCAATGATCCAAGGACATAAATAAATAAACACACACACATACACACTATTCAGAAAAGGTTACTCAGATAAAGTTAGGTTCAGGGATGTATGAAATAAGGGATGAAAAAGTAATAGATAATTACAAAGTAGTATGCAATCACCTGTTTTCCTCTAAGAAATAAGTTCTAAACTTTGGTCAGAGAACAAAGCACTGGTGTAGCGAGTAAGTCTTCAGGGAGAAAATAAGGCTAGATATTTGACCTAGATTTTGAAGACAAAGGATAAATGAGTGGATACTGATAGACAGAGAACTAGAAATATATAGGCTAAGAGAGAGTTAAGGTTATCATGTCATAAAGGTCAAGGGTAAAGAATGATGACTTTATCTGAGTAGAACATACCCTTTGTAGTAAAAAAAAATACTGGAAGATATGATTTCTAGATTATAAGTCCCATGAGGGCAGACACAGCTTGTGTCTGGCTTGTTCCTCAGTACCTAGTACCTGTCCTTGGCACATGGTAGGAATTTTATACATATTTTTGCCTGACTTTTGATACCTGAGTTAAGGATCTATATGTAAAGTGGGTCGAAATAAATAATTTTAGCCCCAGTACAGTGGAAATGCCAGTACAATAAGAGTCAAATTTCCTGAGTTCATATTCTGACTCTGCTGTGTACTTCCTAGTTGTATAACGTTGACCAGTTTTTATTAGCTTCCTCATCTGAAAAATGGGGATAAAAATGCAAGCATGCCAAATCCACTGGGAAGATGAGAAAAGACAGTATTTAAGGAAGAACTTTGTAAGTGGTTTTGTATTCTCTCATTTAAGATGCTATTCATAAAAAGAAGAGTGTTTGCCCAGTTTCTCTGCTTATGCATCATCTGGACAGCTGAGATTGTTCATTATTCATCCTTATCCTGTCTTCCTTTTCTAGCTGGACTGCATTTCCCAGTTTCCTTCCTTTGTAGTTAGGTGGGACCATATATATAAAACTGAGTTTCAGCCAATGGGATGTGGGTAAAGTTAGTGTACGCCAATCCCAAGCCTGCCCCATAAAAACCTCTGATGCAACTTTTCACATTTTCTTTTTTCCTTTTATTTGCATAATGAAGACGACTCTGAAGATTTAGGAGGTGGAGGCAAAAGACAAAACTCGGGTTGCTAAGTCATCACTTAATGGAAAGCCACCTGGGGAGGTTGGGCAATACTTGAAAAGGAATATCCACATTGGATCGTTGCATGAACTAGATTTCTGTTGTGTTGAACAAGCTGAAATTTTAGGATTACTTTTACAGCAGTAATTCTCTCTAACTTGAAAATATAGCAGCAGGTCACTGAAGGTCTCAGTCAGGTAGTATCATATAAATCCTATTTGGATGAACACTTATATAGTGGTATGTAGCAGGCTTTGAAAAGGAGTCAGAGTAGGTAAGATTAAAGGGGAATCTTGGGAGGATTAGTGTTGAGTGCCTCAATTTGTACAGGTGGAAATGGTGGAAATGTTAAGAAGCAGGTATAGTCAGTAGATAATCCGAGATAAGTGTCGAACTCTACACTAGCTTGACCAGGCAGTGTCTGGGAAAATTAGGTGATAGAAGCTACAATTAGGAAAAACAAACAAACAAAGAAAGAACTCAGTCTTATAGAGTGGTTGAATTTGTCCAGCTACTGGCACTGATTTGGGTTCGGAGCTTAGAAACTGTGGCCTCCGAAGAGACCAATAGCCCTTTCCCACATCCTAATTTGTTTTATCTCGGTTTTGTTTTTTGTTTTTGGTTTTTTTAAAGATTTTATTTATTTGACAGAGAGAAACACAGCCAGAGAGGGAACACAAGCAGCGGGAGTGAGAGAGGGAGAAGCAGGCAGAGCAGGGAGCCCGATGTGGGGCTCGATCCCGGGTCCCCGGGATCATGACCTGAGCCAAAGGCAGTCGCTTAACCAACTGAGCCACCCAGGTGCCCCTGTTTTATCTCGTTTTTATCTATAATTATTAGGAATCAATAGACAAACAGGCCTATCCTCATCCTGGACTTCCTGATGTGTGAGGTGGGCACCAGCAACTATAAATCCTTTCATATGCTCCAGTTATCTATCTAAATGGACATATTTTTCTTTTTCTTTTTTTTTAACGTTGTAATTGATTGTGCTGGTTTTGATAGAGATTTAGGCAAACCCATACTTACACAAGCTCAAGTTTGGCTGATAATAGGAAGAGAGTTCTAAGCAAAATATGTATCAGCATCGGAAGATGCACTGAATTTATGCTTGTCTTTGTTGATGCCACTCTGCACTATGTCTGAAGAGCAAAGTCAAAGAAGGTAATTTTATTGATCATTATGAAATCATTTAATATCAGGGGAAGCAGACATGCAAACAATTTAAATGCAGTATAAAAGAGGTAAAGAATTGGAAAGTTCCAAAAGTTCTGTCAGATGGCTACTATTAAATTCTGGTTGGGAAGCTGAGGAAAACGTCATATCGACAAAGACATGAAACTACTGACAATGATGGTGATGACAGTGGTTGTGCGGGTTTCTAAATGTGAGCCAATAACACACTTATGAAATAGATGCTATTATTATCTGAAACTGATTCAGAGAAGATGAAGTGTTTGGTATCAATCAGGCTAATAGAAAGTGAAATTGAGGTTTAGACTCACATGTATCCCATTCCACACAGTATAGTCTAATCCAAAAGTAAGCCACATATTTGGAAAATGGCAACAATATCAGATTTTTAAAAAAGCATAAAAGCAAATGAATATTCTGAACCATGAGCACAGAGATTTAAAGGAGACAGAGCTCCTACTGTGAAGGTTAGGCAAGGCTTTCCAGAGTGGCAACAAATAAACTGTATGCTATTCTTTTATTCAGTCAAAACCTCATGTAATGTGAGATTTTCACAATTTGTATGGCCAATATGAAGCTCTCACAGAATGTTCTGACCCAGCTTACAAGGGAAAATGAGGGTTTTATATATTAACATATTATCTGCTGTGTTCAGACAAATATTTCCACTAGCCTGTGTGAAAACAAAACCCGTCTCTATTAAGAACAAGTTGTAGTCTCTGTGCTATGATTTCTGTAATCTTATTTCTTATTCACTAATGCAATTCTTTTTCTCATGAAAGATCAGCTCATTATTGAGTCATCTCCAGTCTAAGGTGCTATATTTGCACAATCACTGGAACTGATCAATTTATTTCAGGAGCAAGAATGTGGAAACCAAAGGTCACAGGCATTTGGCTTCATTTATTTTCTGGACTTAAAACCTATTAATTTCATGTCCTATATCCGAGCAACTACAGAGAAAAAATGTTTTTTATCTTTAGATTTTTAAAATGTGCTTTCGTAGATTATCTCAATTTCTGTTGAAGGAACAACATGTGCTTTGGAGTTGTAATTATGTATAATTTTGTCAATTTCCATGTTTTATGTGGTATTGTGCCCTAAATATCTAATACCAGTGTAATATGAAAGTTTAATTAATTAATCATTTTGTACTGGCACAAGATAACACTTAGCCTGCTTCTTTGCAGTGACAGTAGATAGACCTTTATTGGGGATTTTAACAGGGGTCTCAAACTATAACCTGCAGACCTAATCAGGTCCACGGTCTGAATTTTATAAGATTTCCACAGTGTCATTGGAATTCAGCCATGCTCATTCAATTGCTATTTTCTATGGCCACTTTCATGCTATAATGGCAGATTTGAGTAGACCATATGGTCCACAAAGCCTAAAATATTTACTATCTGGTCCTTTACAGCAAGTTTGCCAAGCTTTGGCGTGGTTCAGGAAATGTTATATTTTAATCTTCTTTGCCTATTCCCAAACCCAGGAAGAACTTGAAGTTTTTATAAGTAGAGTTGATAAAACTCTAACAGTTTGTGCAAAATAGTGAGAAGATCACAGTGTCTGAAGACAAAAAGCCTTGGCTTAAAGCTTGATTTAATGGTTTTCTACCTCTGTTACCATAGGGAAGTTATTCATCTTTCCTAAACCTCAATTCTCTTATTGGTGATACATATATAATCTCCATCTCATATATATGTATTGAAGATAACATATTTAAAGGCAATACGATATTGCAACTGTGAAAATGGCTTATTTTAGAGTCACCTCAGTTCACATTAGTAATTTTCAGTCATGGTTTGGTGATAACCCTAAGAAGTCTTTAGTGATCTCAAGACTAGCTGTGCTGTTTTGTCTATTGAGTACATAAAATTTGATTTGATAGTATCCTGTGTTACTGTGGGGGGAGTTGAAGGAAGCTTTTCCAAGTCAAACTAAGAATTCACTGAAAACAGTTAAAATGTTTGGAAGTCATTAGGTTGGATCCTGGTCATGTAAGTGTAAGTCAGACCTTGATCTTTTTTTTTTTTTTTTTTTTAGATTTTTTTTTTTTTTATTGTTACTAAATTTTTTTTTCCAGTGTTTCAAGATTCATTCCCCATTCCCCACACCCAGTGCTCCCCGCTTTAGGTGTCCCCAGTACCCACCACCAGGCTCTCCCATCCCTCCACCCCTCTCCCTCCAAGTCCCTCAGTTTGTTTCTGTGTTCAAAATCTCTGTTGTTTCATTTCCCTCCCTAGATTACCCTAGTTCCCATTTGCTTTCCTTCTGCCACTGTCCTCCAGTTTGCCCCTCATGCACCGCAAGTAAGTGAGACCATGCGATACTTGACTTTCTCTTCTTGGCTTATTTCACTCAGCATAATCTCTTCCAG